>ML792032.1:121730-165472 GCA_009831015.1 Picea engelmannii
TTCTTTACTACAACACTAAGTGCTTTTGGAATTGAGCATATATAGTGCGCAACTATCTTTGAAACAAAAGACTTCCCTGGGTTGATAATTTATGTTTCACTTGGTTGTTTGAAATTAATTAAGCAATTATAGTGACCAATAGGTATGACTTGGAGATTCAACAATTCTCAGATCTAGAAGGCTATAGGATAGATATGATCTTGAGATTTCTCTCAAGTGCCCATGGATACCCGATCTATCATCCAGGAGAGTTTCAGATGATTCTGAGGCCCCATTCAGCTAGGCCATACTATTGGCCATATTCATGGGTTCAGGAGGGCCATACCATCCTAGGGTTTCTACAGATTGAGGAGGAAGATTCAGTTTTGAGCTTCATACTTTAGGAGGAGGCTTCCCTTGCCTTGATCTATCATTGGGGAGAGTTTGGCAACATCAAGAGGTATATATATTCAGGAGGAAAAAACCCTTGGTGTCCTTGTCTTCAACAAGCCGTACCAGCAGTCATCAGGGTCGTACTAGTTGCTTGAGGGGAGGCTGAAACCCTAGTCTTGCAGTTGAGCATTCATCTTCTATTGGCAGCCTTTGGGAGGCTTGATTTGTATCTCCGAGAGCATTTTGTATACAGCTCTAGTATTGCCTTGAAGCCATCTATTCATATCTTCTTCTCTATTGTATCAAGTGCTTGCTTTCTTATAATAAGGTTCAACTATTTCCTTGTGGTTTCTATCTTGTGTAGTGTTGATAATCTTCATATGATGGCAATGATGTTTATGTAAATCCATGGTTAAATAACTGAATAAACCCTAAGGCCTAAATATTCATGGTCAACCTGCATACACAAAAAATAAGAGTCAAATCAATGGTTAGTTAGTGATTCCAAGAGAAAAAATGGCTTGGGATCATTACAATGTTAGACATATTTGAAAGAAGAATATTGTGAAGAAGGCATCGTAGATATTGAAGCATAATTAATATTTTCTTTAGACGAATTGATGAAAGAAAGGAAGAGGAACCAGTATATTGAGGAAAAAATGGTCAAGAAGAATTCGCAAGAAAGTTATGAAGAATCCCAACATGTCATCATGAATCTAAAATCTTAGCTAGAAGAATCAAGAAGGATTGAAGAAACATACAAAATTCAGATGGAGGAAAAACAATGTTTGGAAGTCGAAATAGCAACACTAAGAAAGGAAGCAATGTTTGGAAGTTGAAAGAAAGGAAGCATAGAATATAGAGAATATTTTGACATATTATATTAAGGAAATAAAAGAGGACCTAAATCCACTTGAAGTAGAATTTGGTCAAGAAGAGAGAAGACTTGAAAAGGAAATCATCTCCTTGAAAATACAACTTCAAGAAGCAAATAGAATGGAAGAAGTCATGAAGATTCATAGGATTAATAAAGAAGAAGAGGTTGATAAGCTTGAAGAAGAAGTTGTCACATTAAGATGATAGAGATACATCTTCAAGAAGACCCTCCACATTCAAGAAACCAAGAAGCTTCACTCATAATGAAGGAATCAACATAGGAGAAGATTGTGATAAACTAAGGTAGGAGTTCAGAAAAACTACACCATAAAGAAGATCATTCACTCCCATGTATGAAAATTTATTTTATGGTCATTGTTTTATTTGTACTAACATTGGACATAACGTTGTAGATTGTAGAGTATATGGAAGAAATTTTCAGAAAAGAAATACCTATAGGGCTCCCCACAACATTGATTGTTACAAATGCCACAATTATGGTCACATATCTCGTGATTGTAGAAGCATGATGGATAATTTTATGAAAAAGAACATTGATATCAAATATAATAAGGTTTGGAAAAAAAAACAAGAATAGGTAAAGAAATATCATATGAATGAAGTACACCAAGAAGTCATACTCTCAGGATTGGAAAGAGTATGAGATGAAGAAAAATCTATAGGAAAAAAGGAAGATGTTAGATACACAAAGGTTAGGAGAAGAAAAGAAAGACAAGAAGAACAAGTGAATAATGAACAGGTCCCATAGATCACAGGATTTGCAATAGTGCAAGGAAGAAAATACGAGCAGATGAATAAAGAATAGGCCCAAGAGATTTTAATATTAGGAACTATAGTGCAAGAGCATAATGAATCCACAAGAAAAAAGGAAAAAGTCAGAGTTCATAAAGATGATGAATCTACAAATGAAGATGAATATTTCTCTGCATTAGGGTGTATTCCTCCATTTTTATGAGCCATTCATCTTGGAGACTCCTAGTAAATATGAATATTGAATAGGAGGAGTCAGAGAAGTGGCTAATATAGATCAGAGAACCATCCTTCAAGTATTTTGATGTATCTTCAAAGGCATATTCAAAGCAGTCAGATAGTAGAAGTACATAATGATAGATTGATCGATTGAGAAGCAGTGTCCCCATGAATGTATCAGAGGAATATCATTGACACACTTTCTAGGAAGGGATATATTAATTACAAGTTTAAGGATGTATTGTAGATCAATGGACATATTTGATCCAATTTGAGAAACAAGAATATGTGATGATCAGTTACAATAAAGAATCATTTAGTGATAGATGGGTCAGCATTGTGGACAATTGAGTAGTAGAGTTATGGAAAGTTTATGGCATATGGACATAAATATATTTATGAGATCATTGACAGGTATAGATAGAGCATATTTACAATTAGATTCAATGGAATCAGTGGACAAGTGGAATCAATTGGTCACTAGAAGACAAGTAGTGAAAGGCACAACAGAACAAGGAAAGAGAAACCTTCAACAGAAGCTATATCATCAAAGGGACATTGTTGAACAATATGGTCATTAATATCTAAACAGTGAACATGACAGGTCATTTGAAGCAAAGAAATTTTGAATTATATTTATATATGTCAAAGAGATACAAGAGGAAGCATAAATGGACAAGAAACACTAGAAGAGAGAAAATGAAACATATACAAGACCTACATTGATCAACACAACATATTGCAGAGAAATAAATGGGACATAAATCATTAGATAAAAACAAAGTCTTGCATACAAGGGGGGAGAGATAACAAAGGAGATTTATGATTTTTCCCATGATATCAAAGGAAGAGAAAGAGAAATATCACAAGAGTAAGAATCAAGTGTATGAAGTCAGAAAAGGATTGTTCAGATAAGGTATAATTTCAGGGGGAGTCACTATTTTCTATCAAAAGAGAAGAGAAACATGTGAAGAGAAATAAAACAAGCATGAACACATGGGGAGCATCCCCAAGGAGAGACACACTTTTCTATTTATGTAAAAGGGAGAGAGAGAGAAATATTTATGAGGAGCTATGGTCATAGGGGGAGCATGAGTGTTGGAGTTTCCATCAGTGTTTCCATCAATGTTGGTGTTGCCATCAATGCCAAAGGGGGATATTGTTGGACAATTGGTTTTGGACAGTTGGTTTTCATTGATGTCAACCCTTGGAGAATGTTAAGACCTAAATAGTGGCACATTACCCCTTAATTGGGGAACATTACATTAGTAATGTTATTATATTTATGTTGGCTTGGGTCCATTAGTTGTAATTGTACCTCCTAGTCTCCTATATATACCAAGGAGACATTTTCATTTGGAATCATCTTGTATTTGCAAATTTATGTGGTGTATAAGGAGGTTACCCCCTTGAAGAGGCTTATTATCTAAAATTATCTCTTTTTCAAGGTTTTGAGTACTTATTATGAGGTTTTTCTATGCTATATTGATATTTGGTTCTTAACATTTAGTATCATAGCTCAAGGTCTTGGGGTTTCACTGCTACATCTAAGACACCTTGGAATTTTAGCTATAATTTTTTTTCTACGAGATTTTATAAGGAACCCCTTGGAGGATATTTAGTAGACGAATCAAGGCATGTTGGATTCAAATTTCCTCTCCTGAGGCCTTATACTTTCGGAGATATAACCTCTATAAGATAGGGTTCTAGAATCATCCTGAATTTAGTCATTGTGAAATTTTCACTATGAATTTTTTTTTGTGACGTTTCAAACACTAAAATATGGAGGATATTCATATAAATTATTAAGTTATATACAATAAATATTTCAGCTTCTGGTTCATCTTACATTTGTAGATACACCCTGTGGAAGATAGGGTAATTGACTAGCCCTAGTGACTAGTCTCAAGAAGGTGTTCTGCGTAAAACAATCATAAATTCTTCCTAGAGTATATAAATTGAGTGAGACCAGTTTCATTGGATAGTGGACAATATTTAGTATTTCTTCTACAATTTTCACAATTGTATAGCAATCATTTTGTGCAGGGCACTCTATACAAGTGAGATCTCCTGAAAAGGCCAAAATTCAAAAAGTTGTGGGGAAGTTACCATGAATTCCACTTGGCACATCAAATTTTGATTAGACTTGTGGCATTGCAGAGAAGAAATATCAGAGAACTAAAAAAAAAAAAATTCATACCCAGAAGGGACGAAATTTCGGAGATACAGTAGAAGAAAGATCATCTAGAAGAACCACCTCAAAATCAAGGTTTAAAAGTGATACTTGTCCAACATGCCACAAAAAAAGGGAACTTATACACAAAATAATCCTCCAGACAATCCTACTTGGACTCTTGATGAAGGTGAAGAAATGCGTAGCGACATAAATTTTTTACAAAAGAAGACAGTAACAAAAGATGAACTACAAGGGATGATGGATGGTTTGAAAAGGGATATCATGGAAGGATTGAAAATTTTCCTAATAGAGAGGACAACTGAAAGTGAAAATGTATCCCATGAAATTCATGATGAGGATGCAAGGAAGATGAATCAAGAATGGAGAAACTCCAACTTTGGGTTAAAGACCAATCACTTTCCTAAGATTGATATGAGGAAGTTTGATGGCAAGGACCAATCACATGGATACTTCATATGGAGAAATTATTTTATCTACAGGATGTGTGACATACACAAAAGGTATGAATTGCTTCTTTATATTTATAACCCAATCAATTTGTGTGGTATTTATGGCTTTGTTCTCACAAATCACTCATCACTTAAACAATTTTCACGGAAGAAATGATATCACACTATGAGGATACAAGGAGAAATACCTTCTTTAGCAAATTGATAAATCTCAAGAAAAAGGGTTCAATTACAAAGAACATTGAGAACTTTCAAAGATTGAATATAAAGGTAATAGATATTCCAGATGAGTACTTGATTAATGTATTCATAGGAACTTTAATGGATAACATTCAACATGACGTTCTCCTTTGGGAACCCAAATCATTGGAGAATGCATTTAGGCTGGAAAGAAATGTTGAAAGTAAAAATATGGCTATGGCTACTAGAAGGACCAATCCTAACATCTATCAAGAGAATATTGTTCCTTCTTCTAAACACCTCAACCTACAAGGTTGACACCTCAACAGATGGAGGAAAGAAAAGAAAAAGGTTTATGCTTTAATTGTGACAGCAAGTACAATAAGAGACATAAGTGTGGTGAGAATAAATTATTCTGCATAGATTGTGAAGAGGAAGAAGAACAAGAACAAGAACAAGAACCATCTCAAGATGAAAACGTAGAAGCGATTTCTTCTGAAGAGTTGACTCCCACGATATCGTGTAATGCATTGGTTGGAATTAGCACTCCTCAAACCCTTAATATCAAAGGATATATCAAAAAGAAAAAGGTAATAGTCCTAATTGATTCTGGTAGTACTCATAATTCCATTCACTATAAATTAGTCAAAGCTCTCAATTTCTTTGTATATCCAATGCCAGAGTTTCAAGTAATGATTGCAAATGGAGGAACTATCAATTTCTCAAGAAAATGGAATAATATCAATCTTACTATGGGGGAATATGTAATGAGTAGTCCAATGATTTCTATACCCATGGGTGGTGCTGATGTCATACTAGGAATCCAATGGTTATAATCATTAGGAACAATGGATTTTAATTTTCAAGAACTTTTCATTGGAAGGAAAAGAAATTGAGTTAAGAGGTATCACAGGGAAACCCGGTAAGGTAATAAGCTCTAATGGAATGACAAAATTATTGAAAAGGGGGCTTTAGGGTGTAATTTCACAACTATTCTCACTAGATGTTCAAACATCTAGCCCATATATTCCCCTGGGTCTCTAAGGGATCATTGATAAGAATTCCAAAGTATTTGAAGATATTCCCAAAGGTCTTCCACCCACTCGAAATCATGATCATGTTATTCCTAGGAGTGTTCCTCCTAACATCAGGCCTTACAAGTACCCTTATGCTCAGAAGAGTGAAATTGAGCATATGGTTAAAGAAATGTTACAGGATGGCATTATTAGACCTAGTTAAATTTCTTACTTTTCACCGGTGGTAATGGTATTCAAGAAATATGGCTCATGGCGTATGTGTCCAGATTATAGAGATCTCAACAAGATCACTATTAAAGATAAGTTTCCCATTCCCATCATTAATGAATTGTTAGAAGAACTACATGGAACAATCTATTTCACAAAGTTGGATATTCGTTCAGGGTATCATCAGATTAGAATGAAGGAAGAAGAAATCCCAAAAACAACGCTCTGAACTCATTAAGGCCATTATGAATTTTTGGTCATGCCTTTTGGCCTTACAAATGCACCTTCCACGTTACAAGGGTTGATGAATTCCATTTTCAAGCCCTTCCTTTGAAAATTTGTGTTAGTATTTTTTGATGATATACTAATCTATAGAAAGTCTTGGGAGGATCATGTGTGACATGTTGACAAGGTGCTACGACTACTAAAGGAGCAACAACTATATGCCAAACCATCCAAATGTTTCTTTTGGGTGAAGGAGGTAGAGTATTTGGGTCATATTGTATCTCATGAAGGTGTCCATGTAGACCCTAACAAGATTAAGGCCATGATGGGCTGACCAAATCCCTAAAAATTGAAGAATATTAGAGGATTTTTGGGTTTGACAGGTCACTACCACAAGTCTATTCAGAACTGTGGAAGAAAGAAACACCTTTAACGACACTAACTAAGAAGGATGCATTTTCATGGACTCCAGAGGAAACTCAAGCTTTTGAAAAACTTAAAGAGGTGATGTGCAAAGTTCATGTCTTTACCACACCAAACTTCACAAAAACCTTTATCGTGGAATGTGATGCCTTGGGAAATGGAATTGGTGTTGTCCTAATGCAAGAAGGAAGGCCCTTGGATTTTGAAATTCGGCCACTCAAGGGAAAGGACTTACACAAACCCATTTATGAGAATGAAACGATGGAAATGCTACATGCATTGAAGAAATGGCGCCCTTATCTAATAGGTAGGAACTTCTAGGTCAAAAAAGATCATGACAATCTTAAATACTTCTTGGAACAAAAACTATCTTTATAAGAACAACAAAAATGGGTTACTAAGATATTGGGTTATGATTTTGAAATCGTCTATAAAAAAAGGAAGCAAAATGTTGTGGCAGATCTAGAACACCAAGAGAACTAGGAGGGAAAATTCCACAACCAAGACTAGATCTAGAAGATAACTTACATTGTGACTAAAAATACCCTCCAAATGAATCTAAGAGTTTCCTTTATAGAATAGGGAAACTCTTGACCTTCAAAGTGACTTTTCCCCTCCCAAATGACCCTTAGTCTCACTATTAATTCTTGGTCTCCTAAGTAACTTTTTTCCTTTCATCTCTTTTATTCTAATTACAAACTTTTCTCTTCACCCAAAAATACGAAAATGAAAAATGTATTTATAATACATTATTCAAAAATTATAAATTCCCTCCACCTACATGCCCTTGTCCTTGCAATCAAAAGTTTTTCCTCTATTAATTACAAGTCAACATGGCCTTACACTTTATAAATTGCATTTGGTGGCTTGTAAGTATATAGGACTCCTATCCTTTGCCTTTAAACTTGTGCATTGATAGAGGTCATATTATTTATTGTTGGTGCTATCTTACCTTGAACATATCCTTTGTAATTTGCATTGCCTAACTTAAAATATACATTTTTATGCCCCTTATAATCAAGTTGGATGCCCGAAACAGGTAGTACAAATATGTAAATGAGAAGTTGTGATGGGTGAATTTTGAGGTTTGTTAACTCAAGGAACTTTGATCATGGTGGATTTTTTCCCTCTTATTAAAATTCTACACAATGACGTAATAAAAATTTATCAAACATTCCTTGTACGAATGCTTTGCATTGTTTAGATCACAAGCTTCTTTATGCATTAGTAGCAATATTGTTCGAATATTGTGCATAATCTTGAAGCAAGACATTAGCCCTCATTGGGATCTTCCAAGTTTCCACACGTGCCAACTTCCCTTTCAATCTTCCAACATGCTCATGATGATGTCATAAGCCTCCTGGTGACGTCCTAGGCCATCTAGAGACAACGTCCCTCTAAACGTGGGTCAATCCCCCTAGGCCAAGAAGTGTCGGGGTGCCTCTGGTGGAACATTTTCTCCTTCTCTAGTGCAAAGTATCTGGTCATCCTATGCCCTGTATCTACCCCCTAATGGGGTCTCAACATCCATCTGGTGGGCTCTTCATCCCCATGGAGGTTCGAACTAATCATGTCCCCATGTGTACCGGTCCAAATGGCACCTATCCGTCGGGCATGGTCCTGCACATCAAAAGCTATGCCCTCCATGGGCTTATTAGTCACAAGGATCATAGCAATGTCAATCACCTCTCATCATTAATATTATTAAACATATGCATAAAATCCCTAATACATCTGTCAATATCTCAAAGACATTACACAAGCCTGCTATACAAATCTAGAGGAAAAGACAAAACGTTCTATTGGGATAGTGTCCATCGGAAAAGGTGAGTTCCCAGAAGAAAACCTCATCAAAACCATGTGAGTGGGTGATGTGGTTAAGGGAAGTCCAAGCATGTGGGTGCAGTGAGGGCCAAGGATGCAATGTGTTATCTGTGGGTGCCTTTGTAGAAGTGAGTTGTACCTGTCATAGATGCACTCTTTCCAAGCCCATTCTTTCCTTTATTCTTTTATTCTTTAATTGATTTTCTTTTTCTTTTTGTTTAAGAGATAACCAGGGGACACTTCCCTGGTGTGGTGACCAATGGTGGCAGCGTTACACACAAGTACTTTCACATAAATGAAAGGTTGGCTCGTGATGAGACCCCCTTTCCCTTGGCCATACAACCAAGAGTCATTTCCCTGGCGTGGTAACTCGATGGTGGAAATATCATACTTCTAGGTACCCATGGACCTAATAGGTTGGCTCGTGATGAGACCCCCTATCCTCTGACTAGGTCTTGTTTTATTATTTTTCTGGGTCCCTCTTGTTTCTTGCTGAGAAGCCTTTTATTGCTTTCTCAGGGATCCCTGGGCAAAGCATCTCGAGGTTTTATTCTTATGATTTTATCTTTTACCATCTTACTTTTACCTTTTGGGCCTTTAGCCCCTTCTTCCCACAAGATAAGGAGCAATCCTGAAAATAGGTCAACCCAATGCCCAGGCAAGGGGAGTGGGCCAAATGAGAGGGAAATAAGATGAAATAGTGGTGCTATGATGGGAGCAGATGATGGCCTTTCAGAAGTCCCCACAAGTGGAAAACCAAAAAATATGGACAAAGGCTTACTAGGAAACCCTGTTAATCCCCCCAAACATGGTCAAGTGGGAAAATGTAAGATCCAAGCAGTTATTAGAAATAAAAGGAATCAGATGCATATATTTAAAGGTTTTAATGATCAAAGGTGACACATACCATGATACCTCGAACAATTACCTCATGGAGCAATAACTCTTTCTGATAGAGGACCAAGCTGATGGTAATGGATGTTATTATCGCTGACAAGATAAGGATGATGGAAGAAGAAAAGGTGGGCCCTCTAGGGCCATGCTTAGTTTAATCCTGCTCTCGGTACTCCATGTCTAGGACCTGTGGGCCTCGAGACATGATCTCCTAGTTATCCCTAAAAAGTGGGGATAACATCTGGCTCCAACTTGGGGACGTGCTAATCGTAGAGCACATGAGAACCTCAGTATCTCTGGCACAACCTGTAGACCTGCTCGATTTCGAAATAAGTATTAGTAGAAAAATTGGGGTGGTAATGCCACCCCATCATACTTGTGTATATATATATATATATATATATATATATATATATATATAGAGAGAGAGAGAGAGAGAGAGAGAGAAAACAATCAATACGTGTGAANTATATATATATATATATATATATATATATATATATATATATAGAGAGAGAGAGAGAGAGAGAGAGAGAAAACAATCAATACGTGTGAATATAAAATAAAACTAACATGCAATGAAAATAATATAATACACAAGTGCAAAATGCATACTTACCTAAACTTACCTATGAAGTCAGGTCCCACCACCTTGGAGGGGTTTTAGGAGGTGCCCGCCGATCTGTAATGGGCGCCTTCTTCCCTCCAAAGTGGACAAGTAGTACAAGTTGTCAACTAATTCCATTCCAACTTTGAAGGGTCTGAGCCATGATTGAGTGTTTCCTTTAAAATTGGTTGGCTCTCCTTTCTAGGTATCCCACATCCATACCATGTCTCCCTCCTTGTACTTTCTGACTTTGTATTTGGTCATCCCTTGGACAGCCCTGGTATATTGTGCTGAGGGAGGAGGGTGGGTTTCTGTTGTAAACACTTCTTGTTGGGATGGGTGGATTTGTACGTGATATTCAACTTTCTTTAATATCTTCACCATACCAATCTATTTTCTCTTGAATTCTTCTAGGAGTTGTTGGTATTCTTCTTTCTTGGGCCATTTGACCTGATCAAAGTCCTCTTCCGTTGCAAAGGGCATATCTTCTGGAGAATACTTTTGAAGGGTTTGTATCATCTCGTCTTGTGCCTTGTCATTGTTGACGAGATTTGTAATATCTTGCACATGGTCTCTGGTTATTGGCACATTCAGGAGATGGCCTATTGTTCCATTCCTTAAAGGCAATTCCAAAATGTGAGGTCCATCTCGAGGGTGCCACCCAACATTGCAGCAAATTTCCTTGACAACAACATTCCCCACACATCTGGGATATCAACTACCACAATGTCAATGTGGACCACTTTCTCTGGGTACTCCTTAAAGTAAACTTCCACATTCTCGACTACCCCATGTGTGGGTATGGCTTTAAATTCAAAACCACATACATTCATGTAAGGCCGTGTGACCTTCAAACCCACTTGTCGCATGAATTTAAGTGAAATCATGTTGCCACCTGCCCCTGTATCTAACATGCAATTGTTGAGGGTCTTGTTGTTCATCATTAAATTCATGAAGAAGGGACGGTTCTCACCATATTGGACCCTGAAATGATCATCTTGCAACATAATAGGGGGGTCCATGTGTTCATCTGATCCCAGAAAGAAAGTGTTAAAGCATTCCTTGATAGACAGAATCTTAATGGCTTCTCTGAGGAGAATGTTTACATGCATTTTTTATAATGCCCCTTCGAATTCAAAGTTTAGGTCAACCTTCACAGCCCTGGATGTCTTGGGAAGAAGTATCTCCAAAGGTGGGGGCTTTCCCTGGTTAGCAATAGGTTGGTTAAACTTCTTTCTTCTATACACCTAAAATTCTTGTTTCTTTAGCTTCTCTCATGATTCCTTCTCTAGGTTGTTTATTACCACCATCCTTGTTGACCTGGCTACTTCTTTCATGACTTCCTGATGTTCTGCATCAGTGATTTTTATTTGAGGGACTCCCATGAAGTGGTCCATGTTGTTCACTTGTTGATGACCATTATTATTGTAAGGACACTCATGCTCCCAATGTGCTTCACTACATTCTAGGCACCAAGTGTTTTCATCAACAACATTTGCAAGGGCTAAGGTGTTGGGAAATTCTTGCTCATTCTTAGTTTTGTAAAATTGATTCCCTTTTTGAAATTTCCCTTTATACGGGATTCTAGGTGCTTGGGTCTGGGATCTCTCCAAGGTGACAATCCTACTCATCATTTGCTCTTGATTTTTCATGATACCATACATGGAGGCTTGTAACTTTGCTATACTAGCACAAAGATCTGAGGTAGGTTCGACACTGTGGAATAACTTTGGCTTGGTGTCCATTTTTCCCCTTGGAATTGCACAAGGCTCAATTTTGGACGAAAGGAGGTTTCCTTCAATCTTAGTAGCGAGATATTGGGCTTCTTGAATGGATTGGGGGTTTTTGTCCCTGAGGAGATACCCTAACTAACCATTGAAAGACTTGGTGTAAATATGGATGAGGTAGTCATCCTTCGGATGATGGCTTGAAGGGATCGTTTGCATTAAGGTTTCAAATCTAGTATGGAACTCTCGAATAGACTCATTTTTGTATTTTGCAAGGTTATCCAGTCGAGTGAGGAGCGTGTTAGGGTCTTCTTTGATACTTCATCTTTTGAGAAAGGCCTCTTCAAGTTTGTCCATGGTTTTAATGCTTCCATCAGGAAGGCTTAGGTACCAACACCTTAAGGCATCATAAAGAGTAGCAGAGAACAACTTCATGACTAAGTCTTCAACATCATCACTAATGGGATGAAGCTGAAAAAATGCCCAAAACCTGCTCATGTGCTCTTTGGCACTAATTGCATCAGTATCGGTGAATTTAGGCAACCACTTCTCATACTTAGGTGGCATTTTCCTAGGGTAGCCTGGTATGGTTGACATGTCTAACGGTTTTAAAAGAGTAGATGACCATTGTCTTTGATTGTCGGTTGGGTTCGTTGTAGTGGTCTGAGAGCTAGACATGGTTCTTAAAGGAAGGTTTTTTCCAAAGAGTGATTTGACAACATGAGAGTTCTTGGGAGGCTTCCTTCTGAAAGACAAAGGAGGATTATTGAACCTCTTTTTGGTTTCTGGAGTCGCCAGATAGTTTACTTGAAACTACCAAAGAAAATGGAAAACACCCTAGTGGAGTTGCTAGGTAATCTTGTAAGAAAATAGTCTCTAAGGCAAGGCTTACCGGAAATTTGTCGTCTGAGGAAGGTTTGACTCGGTGTTCCTCGAAAACGATGCCAAAATGTTATCGCACAGTTTGTATCTGGGAAAAAAGCTATAAGATTGAAGGCCAAACTGGTGTAACAGGAACCTATCCCACCCAATGTCACCACAATGGGGAGGTTCTTTCTCTTTGGGGAGGTTAGGCCCAGGGGATATGTCCCTAGTGACCTATGGTTTTGAAGAGGCAAAAGGCTAATAAGACCAAGATAAGGTTTTCCCCCCTTCACAAGTCACCACCCAAACAGAAAGTTCTGGCTAAACAACCAATAATAAAGTAAATCCCCAATGAAGAACACTTGCCTGGAACAAGACAACAACAAATAGATATACGCAAGCTATATTTCAATGGTTTAGTACTTCATAAGACTATATGACACTTCACCAATAAATATCAGAACGATGTGGCATTCAATGTAGCCAATCAACACTTCATTTAATAAATGCTTTAAACCACCATTCAATTGCTCATAAAGTAAAACGTTGATGCATTAAAGATGAAATATCCAATGATGACGTCAACAACTTAGGGTTAGTAGGTTAGGGTTTGAATTTCAAAGAATTTAGAGAGTGGTTTGATCAAATTCACTTCAACATTGGAGGACTTTAGATCAGTGCCTTGGGGTAAAATGGAGTCAAAAATGAAGGACGCAAGGGGTTAAGAAGGAAGGCCAAGGACTAGAGGGAAGAGTTCTAAAGTGCTCCTATGGTAGGGCCTCAGAATCAAAACCCTAGGGGAGAGAGGCTCACTCCATTTTTTTTATAGAAAGGCCTCATGCTCTCTCCTCCTTCCTTAGGTCAATTTGGAAAAACGGCGAGCTCAGATGAAGCACAAAATCAAGACAAGAAGGCTTAATGAGGGAGAGTGTTGTTGCAGCAAGGCTCTTTCATCAAAACCTAAAATAAAAATGGCCCTAAGTGTAGATAACCTAGGCCTGGGATGCCTTCCTCCTCTTGAATTCAAAATGGTATGGCTAGCAAAGGAGAGGAAGAAAAAGGAGTGTAGCTACGGCTAGGCTCTCTTCTTCTTCAAGCTTCTCTATCAGGGGACATGAGACAAGGACCTACTTGTGTGCTTATCACCTAGGGTTTTGATACAAAAAATTATAAATATATGCAAGAAAATAAGACTACAACCATTCATTTAAGAAGTTTTGTAGAAAAAATACTTACAATTCATCAAGAAATAACCATGCAAACCCTAGTTGTAACACCTTCCTTCAAGAGAAACACCATATAATGCCAAAAATTCTCCCTTCAACAAGTTCACCTCACTTAAATCAGCCAAATACCCAAGACAGGGCGCAAATTTTAGACCTCCTTATGGAGTGAATGAGTGATGATCATAAAATGTGGATCAAAATCCTTAATATATACTGTATCAATGACCTAATTTACTTTTTAGGTCATAAAAAAGCCGACAAGGCCATAATATCAAGATTATACTATTTTTACACTAAATTCTAGACTAAAACCCTAATCAAGGAAAAATGTAGGACGTCACCCCTTCCTAGGGTGACATTAGCCCCTATTAGGGAAAATGTAGCCTCCTGAAGAAAGATGTTATCCCTCATTGGGGTCCTCCAAGATGCCACACGTGCGAACCACCCTATCCATCTTCCAACATGCTCATGATGATGTCATAAGCCTCCTGGTGACATCCTAGGCCATCTAGAGCCAACGTCCCTCTGAAAGTGGGTCAGTCCCCCTAGGCCATGTAGTGTCGAAGTGCCTCTGGTGGAACATTCTCTCCTTCTCTGGTGCAAAGTCTCTGATCATCCTTTGCCCTGTCTCTGGCCCCTGATGGGGTCTCAACATCCATCTGGTGGGCTCTTCAGCCCCATGGAGGTCCTAACTGATCATCTCCCCATGTGTACCTGTCCAAATGGAAACTGTTTGTCGGGCATGGTCCTGCACATCAAAATCTATGCCCTCCATGGGCTTATCAGTCATAGGGATCATAGCAATGTCAATCACCTCTCATCATTAATATTATTAAACATATGCATAAAATCCCTAATACATATGTCAATAGCTCAAAGACATTACACAAGCATGCTATACAAATCTGGAGGAAAAGAAAAAATGTTCTATTGGGCTAGTGTCCATCAGAAAAGGTGAGTTCCTACAAGAAAACCTCATCAAAACCATGTGAGTGGGTGATGTGATTAAGGGAAGTCCAAGTATGTGGGTGTAGTGAGGTCCAAGGATTCAATGTGTTATCTATGGGTGCCTTTGTAGAAGGCGAGTTGTACCTGTCATAGATGCACTCTTTCCAAGCCCATTCTTGCCTTTATTCTTTTATTCTTTCATTGCTTTTCTTTTTCTTTTTGTTTAAGAGCTAACCAGCGGACACTGCCCTGGTGTGGTGACCAGTGGTGGCAGCGTTACCCACAAGTACTTTCACAGAAATGAAAGGATGGCTCATGATGAGACCCCCTTTCCCTTGGCCATGCAACCAAGAGTCACTTCCCTGGCGTGGTAACCAGCTGGTGGCAATGTCATATTGGTAGGTACCCATGGACCTAATGGGTTGGCTCGTGATGAGACCTCCTATCCTCTGCCTAGGTCTTGTTTTATTATTTTTTCGGGTCCCTCTGGTTTCTTGCTGAGAAGCCTTTCATTGCTTTCTCGGGGATCCCTGGGTGAAGCATCTCGAGGTTTTATTCTTAGTCTTTTATCTTTTACCAACTTACTTTTAACTTTTGGGCCTTTAGCCCCTTCTTCCCACGAGATAAGGTGCATCCTGAAAATAGGTCAACCCAATGCCCGGACAAGGGGACTAAAACAACTGAGCGGGAAATAAGATGAAATAGTGGTGCTATGATGGGAGCAGATGATGGCCTTTCAGAAGTTCCCCCAAGTGGCAAACCAAAACCTATGGACAAAGGCTTGCTAGGACACCCTATCAATCCCCCCAAACATGGTCAAGTGGGAAAATGCAAGATCCAAGCAGTTGTTAGAAATAAAAGGAATCAGATGCATATATTTAAATGTTTTAATGATCAAAGATGACACATACCATTACCTCATGGAGAAAGAACTCTTTTTGATACAGGACCAAGCCAATGGTGATGGATACTACTGTTGCGGACAAGATAAGGATGATGGAAGAAGAAAAGGTGGGCCCTCCAGGTCCATGCTCAGGTTAATATTGCTCTTGGTACTCCATGTCTGGGACCTGTGGGCCTCAAGACATGATCTCCTAGTTATCCCTAAAAAGTGGGGATAGCAAAGAATAAACTCAAGAGGCAACTGTTTGGTTGATAGGAATAACATATCACTCAAGGAGTATGAAGACATCCCAAAAACATATTATCAAATAAAATTTCTAGCATTCAATATGGTACTTATGAAAGGAATCATAAGGATAATCTAGAAAATAAAACATTAAAGCAAGCTCTTCAAAAATCCAACAAGATGATTTTTGTTTTCTCCTTCACTTCTTTACACAATATACATTTTAAAACCATAATATTTGTTCTCAAAAGCATTATATTTATTGGCGAGAAAAACTTTATAAGTGTTCAAAATACCCTCAATATTTACAAAGAATGAGACTAATCTAACCAAAGGTTATCGAAGAAAATGAATAAACTATTCTCTAAATGTAAAACAAATTGGTTATCTAACCCAAAATATTAAACAAGTGATTTTGAATTCCTTTTCATTATCTTGATACTATAAAATTCAAAATTCATTAGTACATAAAGATTGGTCCTTAACCATTCCTTCCATTGGTAAGTAAAAAAACTATGAACTATAACAAAGGGAAAGGAAACAAACAATATTATGCTAGCTAACAAATCCATCTCATTCAATGCAAGAAAGAGCTCTTCATCTATAATAACACCCTTGTGACAAGATATTTAAGGAAGAAATTACAAAACCAACTTCTTTAATTAAGCAAAGAGATATTGATTCGTAAGTCATCTCGATAACAAATTGTTTAAGCATGCTCCCAAATATTTAGACATATCCAATCGTCTTCTAGTCCCTTTTCATTTTAGAAAGAAGAAACAAACACTAATGAAGTTAAAAATAATATTAAATTTCTTTATCCTTGTTGATATGTTTTCTCTAATATTACCCCTCGCCACCACCCTCTAATATTACCTCCCACCCCCACCCTCGTATGTTTTCTATAATATTACATCCCACTCCAACCCCCACCCTCATATGTTTTCTCTAATATTACCCCCCACCCCCACCCATATGAGGGTGGGTGCATATGGGTGGGGGTGGGGGGTAATATTAGAGAAAACATATTATGTTTTCTCTAATATTACCCCCCACCCTATTATTTTTTCTATAATATTACCCCCCACTCGCACCCTCGTATGTTTTCTCTAATATTACCCCCCACCCCCACCCATATGTGGGTGGGGATGGGGGGTAATATTAGAGAAAACATAAAAAGGCAGAGCACATGAAATTGAAAAAACGAGGATTCAATCCAAGAAAACTAAAGGGATCTCATGAAAGTTGGTTTATAAAATAAAATAAAAGTTTGTTCCTTCTTCCGAACAATGTCTAAAACTCCAAAAACATAGTGAATCTTCTTGGGGAAAAATAATTTCTCTTTGGAACCCATTTAGTGTTTAGAATGCTAGCAAACTATTTTTTTGAGATAAAGGAATACTTCAAATAGATTGAAACTCAATGCCCTTGCTATGAGAGGGTGAATGCTCAATCTAAATATGAAAATAAGCATGTATGAAACTACAAACTACCAAGAAACCATGGATACTCAAATGGATACTTAAATTTGTAGCAATAGGAAGATAAACGCATCAATGGAGAATGCAAATTAATTTCTTAAAGGGAAACAATGTCAATGAGGTTGGGCTCAATCAATGTGCATCACTCTAGAATAAAGAAAAGTTGGGTATGCTATATGAAATAGCTCCAAACAAATTTAAATCTATAATATTCATGGAGAAATAGTAAATAATAACAATAAAGCCACGATGGAGTTGCATGAATGGATGCAAGAGAGAATTGGGAAGAAAAGGGAAATCTTGAACCTTAAGGAGATGAATTATTTGGATACAAATATAAATGACGAGTAACATTCCAAAATAGATATATAATTTGAGGAAAATGATAAATACATGGATTAAAGGATAAGAGTCTAATGGATGGCTCTAAGATGCAACCTGCTCTTTTAGGTGAGTGATTGACCTTTATTAGATAATTCATTGTCTTTCAAGTGAAAGAAAGTGTAATCACTCTCTAGATAAACTAGAAATTGAAGTGAGTAATTTTTGTTTATTTGGTAAATTACTAAGTTTGGCATGAAAGGAGGACCAATCATTGGGTATGGAATCCTGCTCTCCTTCCAAACCAGTGATTGAGACTTGGGTGGATTCTCTCTAGATTTTCATCTGAAATAGTAAAGGGAAGATTTTTTATGTTGGATTGGAATAGGAAATATATCCCACCTCATATGCCAATGCTAAATCACTAAACTTAGAGGGTTTTCATCTTCCCAAGTTAGTGATTTATCCTTCATGAATAATATTACTAGCATGTATAGCCAACAAGCCCCTCAAATCAAAAATTTTGCCTTTTCATTTTCAAAATGTTACTAGGCATGGAGAAACATTTTTCTACTAACTTATAATCTACTTTAACCTATTTTTTAGTTGATCATACCTTTAAAAAATTAATGTATATTAGTGGATGGTTGATCAAATTCAAAGTTTCCCCAGACTATCAATGATCATGTGAACTCTCTAAGGCTACAACAACCTCATACTTTACATACATATAATCAATAGATAAAATATGGCACCTCAGATCTCACACACATAATAAAACCACTAAAACTATATCTAAATAAAAATCCAACCCAAAGAAAATTCATTGGATAACCATAATTGAATTAAAACAAGCACGAGAAGAAGCCATAGAATTTTTGTCTTAATAACACTATACTTTTGTGTATGACCTCGAATCATAGAAATATATATTGAAGTGAATAGAAAACAAACAAAAATTTCCAATGAGTCCTTGAACACAATTTTATATCACTAGCTTCTTATCTTTAATAATTTCTACAGTTCAAATTGCCTCATTGATGAGGAATGATATAATACACATTTTCATACCTACTAGCATCGTAATCCAATTCTATCAATTATTTTTAGTTTTTAGTGTTGGATTTACTTCACACACACCTATGATTTATTTTTCCTAAGGTTTTTCCTTGTTTATTAGTCATAATTAGTCATTATCCAGTCTCCTATAATTTAGGGGAGAATATTCCACATGGAGAATATTCTCTTTCAGTTGACACTTTAGTTTGACTAGTTGAGTTGAGTTTAGATGTTGCATTGGTTTTGTCACCATGAAACATTGGGATCATCACCATGATAATTAGACCTTGCCTTGGTATCATCACCAAAGTGGCGCATTAGCCTTGATACCCTAAGTTAACTCCTCACTACTCTCTGTCCAGTCAGTTAACTGAAGACTAGTTGACTAGTTAACTCAACTAGGTGGCAGTTCACTCCCGTAACTTCTTGAGAGACTAGACTAGGTGGTAGTTCACTCCTGTAAGTGTTGGTGTGTGTCCAGATCACTCTAGACCACCACTATGGTGCATTGGTTATCCTCAAGTCGAACTCATTGAGTTATAAAGAGTATATCATGTGTAAATTATTCATTATTCAAAACGGTTAATGGGAATTCTTCCATTCTTTCTCTCCTTCTTCTTATTTCTCCAATTCTCTATGCAAATGTGTGCATTATTGTTTAGCTATATATATTATGTGCATTTTCAACACATTTACATGGTATCAGAGCCGATGGACTGCTAATCAAAAGCTACACCAAAAAATTTTGCAAGTGCAAAAGATTGAAGACAACGGAAATATGGAATTCCAAAAAGAATTCATTCTTACACCTTACAACTATTTTGCATGGAAGGATAAAATAGCCATACATATTCAATCCAAAGGTTTGTACAATTTAACCATGAATACAGATACAAAGCCGACATCATCCATAGAAAAATCCAAGTGCTTAAATCGCATGAATGAGGCACTCAGAGCAATTTACAGTCTTATTTCTCCCGATCTCCTTTTTCATATATCTTCCTGTAAGACTCCCAATGAAGCCTGGACCATATTGGAAGGGCTCTTTAGAAAACAGGATGAGATGAGGGGACACATGTTGGAGGTGGAACTGCTTACATTAGATCCAAAAAGCTTCGAGAATATCCAAGATTTCTTTACAAAATTCAAGGATTTACTGTCGCAACTCAAAGCTTGCGGGGTTGACAAATCAAAGGAGAAGAAACAAATGGTTCTTACCATTCTCTCCAAGATTGGTCCTGAATTCTCTATATTCGTATCTACATTTCATACTATCATATTTGCCTCTGGATCCACCTGGAAGATGCATTCTCTTGAGGACTTTATCGAATCCCTAACACAAGAGTAGACCAAGCTCATCAACATGGACACAATCAAAGGCCCAAAGGTGCATGAACTCAGTATGCAAGATGGCAGCCACAAATATCAGAAATCTAAATATAAATATAAATGAAAATCTCATGCACATTTGAAGAAGGAAGGGTACACAAAACCCTTCACCGGTGCCTCTGGATCCAAAAGGGAAAAGGGGAGAAATGTGCGTACTGTCACAAAGGATTCCATTCAGAATCTGCATGCATGCAAAAAAAAATAGATCTGATGTCTCAAATACTTCAGAAAAACAACCTTGGAGATCGCATCCCCGAGGGTGCCAAGAATAAAAAGCCAGAAGATCTGAATTCCAAGAAAGACAATTCTAGCCATTCGTTGATTGCCATCAACTCCTCTCTCGATGCTTGGATCATAGATTCAGGAGAATCACATCATATGGTTTCATCAAAAGTAGTATATTCTTCTTTGCATGCATGCAAAGGTACTCCTATTCTAATGGGGGGCAACTCTTTTGTCGAAGTCACCGACAAAGGAAGGATTGAACTCACCAACAGAAGCTTCGAGAATGTGTTGCATGTTCCCAAACTTTTTGTCATCCTTCTCTCTGTGTATTAGATGACGAATTCTGGAACCATAAAGAAATTCATCTTCACACCAAATTCTGTGGACATCTACGACATGAAAATCAACTCCAGGGTTGCTAGCGGTGAGGTAAATCATCAGTCTAGATTGTATACTTTTTCTGAATTCATTGAACCTGACTCTGCTTTACTGCTTACTCATGTTGATGAAAGTAGTAGGATATGGCACAAAATGTTTGGATATTTGAATTTCAGATACATGCAACAGCTTATAAAGAACAAATTAGTTGATGGTCTACCAAACATCCATTTCTCCAAGGGAGTATGTGAGGGATGTGTTCTCGGAAAACACCCTCAAGAGAAATTCAACAAAGGAAAGTCTCAGTGAACTTTCGCACCTTTAGATCTAATCCACAGTGACCTCATGGGTCCTTTTATGCATCCATAGATCAAAAAAGCGAGGTTTTTTCTCATTTTTGTTGACAATTTCTCACATTTTACATGGATCTACTTTCTCAGGAAAAAATTTGAGGTCTTTCAACACCTCAAAGAATTCAAAGCCCTGGTTGAGACACAGTCCGGAAAGAAGATCAAAGTCCTTTGAACTAATAACATAGGAGAGTATGTAAATCATGAGATCCATAATGTTTGCAATGAGGCAGGGATTCAGTTGCAGAATAGAGTTCCCTACACTCCGTAGCAAAACAAAGTTGTTGAGCGGAAAAACAAATCTCTAAAGGAGATGGCATCTTGCATGTTGCATGCAAATTCACTACCACAAAGACTATGGTATCAAGCACTTAACTATGAAACATACATCCAAAACAGATCTCCCCATAGATCTGTCAAGGATAAGACCCCCTATGAGGCTTGGAGTGGCCTCAAACTAGAAGTGACCCACTTTCTCATTTTTGGTTCACGTGCATGGGCCCAGATTCCCTCTGAAAAGAGGAAGGCACTTGATCCACAGAGAATTAAGTGCATTTTTGTTGTATACCCCGACGATGTGAATGGATATCGGCTTATTGATATTTCCTCGGACCATCTCATCATTGAGCGTAGTGTCCAATTCGAGGAAAGTGTCCTACATGTACCTCAGCAGTCGCATCCAGACACCTTCACTCTTCCACCTGTTCGAGATGATGAGCATGCGCATGTCGACTATTCTTCAGATGAGAATTATGATTCATAGGACTCAAAGGATTCAGATTCAGAGTCAGTACAATTAGATGTAGCGTCAAAGCATCCAAATGCAGTTATAGAGCCAGAGAAGAGGCCCAAGTGGGCACAGACTACTCTTCAGGATGTAGGGGATCTCATTATTGATCTAGCCGATACTAGGAGGACTCGATCTGATTTCGAGGAGCCTCCTGTTGAACTCACTGCCACTAAACCATTTCCCTCCAGGAATATTTTCTTGGTTCAGTCTTCTGATCCATAGTCTTATGGCGAGGTTGTTGGAAATCCCTTTTGGGAATCCTCCATGCAGGAGGAGAACAACTCCCTCCTCGAGAACCAGGATTGGGATTTGGTTCTCCTTGCTTCTAGGAGGAAACTTGTGAGATGCAGATGGGTCTATAGGACCAAGAGTGCAACGGATGGACAAATTAGCAGATACAAAGCTAGGCTTGTTGCCAAAGGATTTCAACAGGTTCATGGTATTGACTATGATGAGACCTTCCCTCTAGTAGAAAATATGGATTCCATACGATTGGCACCTGCCATTTTGGTAGCCAAGGGATGGGAATTCCATCAGATGGACGTGAAGAATCCATTTCTTCACGGTGATCTCTCTAAGGATATCTACATGGAGAAACCCCACGGATTTATGTGGGACTCATCTTTGGCCTGTCGAATGAAGAAGTCACTTTATGGCCTCAAGAAGGATCCGAGGGCATGGTATGCCAAGATGGATTCCTACCTATTTTCACAGAACTTTGTACATTGTAAATCAGACCCGAATGTCTACATGCTTAGGATGGTTGACTCACTTCTACTGTTAGTTCTGTATGTCAATGATTTGTTGATCACCAGGTGCTCGACTTCAGCGATTGCTTCAGTCAAGAGGATTCTACATGACAGGTTTTTGATGATGGACATGGGTCTGATACACTTTTTCCTTGGACTCGATATCAGTCAGGATGCATCAGGCATCAAACTGTCTCAGACCAAGTATGCACGAGATCTCCTTAAGATATTTCACATGACAGACTGCAAGTCTGCTCCGACTCCTTTCCTATAAGGAGTCAAACTTGAGGATGGCAGGGAGACTCCATTGGTTGAAAACACACTATACAAATAACTAGTGGGGAGCTTGTTGTATCTCACACACTCCCGACCAGTCCTCTCCTATGAAGTTGGCGCAGTTTCTAGGTTCATGCAGGAGCCGCATGAGCTACATTGGAAAGTTTCAAAGCATATCCTTCAATATGTACAGGGCACCATCACCTTTGGGATTCATTATGCAGCAAACTCTACATTAGATCTCATTAGGTTTACTGATTCTGACTGGGCTGGTGATATCATTGATCGCAATTCCACATCTAGTTACTCACTCAGTCTTGGTTCCAAGCCTATCTGTTGGTCGAGCAAGAAGCAAGTTTACATTTCTCTATCTTCAGCCAAGGTAGAGTACGGAGGAGTAGTTAACATAACCATTCAGGCTATGTGGCTACAACATTTTCTCACTCAGTTGGGCATTCAGTTTCATCGATCGATCGTCATCTGGTGTGACAACTAGATCACTCTGAAGTTTTGCATAGATCCAGTTCAGAGGAAGTGGATGAAGCACATCGAAATCCACATGCACTACATCTGGGAATTAGTACACGAAGGGATCTTCAACTTACAGTTTTTTCCTTCAACAGAACAGATGGCAGACATCTTCACCAAGACCTTCATTCAGCAGAAATTCCATTCTCTACGAAGTTGTCTTGGAGTGAAGGACATAGTTTCCTAGCAACTATAGTTCTTATTTTTACATACATTGTACCTTGAGGGGGGAGGTTTCCCATGAGTTTTTCCTTCTTTCCTCACTTTATTTTTAGTGTATCTTTTGTACTTGGGTACCTAACATGGCCTCGTTGTCGGGACCCAATCTTTATTTTCACCATAGTGATGTTCAAGGAGGGTGTTGGAGTTACTTCACACACACATAGGATTTATTTTTCCTAAGTTTTTTCCTTGTTCATTAGTCATAATTAGTCATTATCCATTCTCCTATAATTTAGGGGAGAATATTCCATCTGGAGAATATTCTCTTTCAGCTGACACTTTAGTTTGACTAGTTGAGTTGAGTTTAGATGTTGCATTGGTTTTGTCACCATGCAAAATTGGGATCATCACCATGATAATTCGACCTTGCCTTGGTATCATCGCCAGAGTGGAGAATTAGCCTGTATTCCCTAAGTTAACTCCTCACTACTCTATGTTCAGTCAGTTAACTAAAGACTAGTTGACTAGTTAACTCAACTAGGTGGAAGTTCACTCCCCTAACTGCCTGAGAGACTAGACTAGGTGGTAGTTAACTCCTATCATTGGTGGTGAGTGTCCATATCACTCTAGACCACCACTATGGCACATTGGTTATCCTCAATTCGAACTCATTGAGTTATACAGAGTATATCATGTGTAAATTATTCATTATTCACAACGATTAATGAGAATTCTTCCATTCTTTCTCTCCTTCGTCTTCTTTCTCCAATTCTCTCTGCAAATGTTTGTATTATTGTTTAGCTAGATCTATTATGTGCAAGTTCAACACATTTACATTTAGTGCCCAAAAAAATTCAAGAAACGTCTTCCAAAAATCAAGAACACATTTCAATTGGACACCTAAAATATGCACAAAAGGCCCTTAGTGGAAAAAGTGTAGATCTTGTTTGAAACAATGCCTTGGTGAAATCTTAGAATGGTATCATTCTACTAGATGTAGCAATATATCAACAATTTATGATTAAAAACTCATTCCACCTTGCATCACATGCATGAAAAAAACCTTACACACAATCATCGAAACATGGCATCCATGAACTAAAGCACACAATAATGAGAATCATTGGAATATCTCATTGTGTTGCTAGACTCCACTTGACATCAATGTGATACATTAAATTCTTTATAGTCAAATCATTTCATATGTACACATGATGGTTGGTGTTTATGCGTAAATGAGTTTGTCTCATATTGGTTACCCCTTGCATACTTGTGTTTCCATTGCTTCAATAAGGACAAGCATACTTTTCATTTATAAACTCATAATCTCAATTGCAATATACAAATCAATCCAGGTATAGTCACTTTCATCAAATCAATCAATAATGCACAATAACAAGGACATAATGCATTAAAAGTAAGGCAGGCAAAAATAGAAGACTAGAAGGAAAACTAAGTCGTAACACAACTTGAATTCACCAACAAGACAACATATGAATATCAAGCACATCAACATTCAAGAATTTCAACAAACAATTTACAATAATAAATTAAGCACAAAAGAGAAAATTAGAATAAACACAGTACACTAATCAGGATGACTAAATATGTGGGGGTCTCCAAGTTTGAGTGTGAGATGATTTATGTGGATGTGTAGACTATATTTGAAAAGGATACATGCAAGATGCTTCAAAAGGAGCAATGAGGTTGTTGAGGGGAGTTTGAATTGAAAATATATAGAAGTTGTTGGGAAGGACTATTACTAAAGGGTGTAGTAGTATAATTGTTTCTGATATTGAAACTGAGATAACTCCTACTCTTCCTATAGAGAAGATGATATGACCCTAAGGGAAGAATATATGGGGAAATATACATATGTATTTTGGTAAATATATATAAAATAAGTTTCAGTTTAAATAAGGGCCCATTTGTGCAATGAATGAGGATAGGTATATATATAGGTCAATACAGTCATTATGATCATATGAACATATGATTTGGATATATTAATCTATTGGGGCATTTGCAGGAGGATCTCTTACTATTTAAGGTATTATAAATTGTGCAAGTCATTTCTATTACCACTTTTGGAGTTATTCTTGATTCTTAGATCTTGTGTACATTATTTTTCCTCTGGTATATTATACTATTTTAAATATTTGGTACATAAAATTTGGTATGATTTGACCCCAACGGTGGTATATATGAGGGTAAATGTATATGTGATAGGGGTTGGCATAAACAAGGGTCCATGTGTGAAATAAGTGAGAATATGGATAGAAGAACATATGAGCATGTGATTTGGATGTATGAAACTCATCTCACACTCACACTTAAAATTATATAACTTTTGGTTAGGATGTTTGATTGAGGTTTTTCAAAAGTCTTTGTAAAGAGGAAACACAATATAATATAATATTGATAAAATGATCATGACTATTTGTAACATTATTGTTAACATAGTGAGGATAGAATTTGAGGGGTTTTCATTATAACTCACTTAAGAATCAATGGAAATACCTATATTTAGTGGAGATGAAGATAAATATGAAATTTATCCTATGGGATGGTTTAGGATGGAAAAGAAAAATATGAAAAAACCTTTTTTGGAAAAAAAAATTATGGTGAAGCTTCTAAGTGGTGTAAAACCCTAGATGAAGATATTATACTTTACACCACATAAGAAGTATTTGAAGAAATCTTCTGAATTAATGGATCAGGGACACAAAAAATGGAGTCTATATTATTACACAAAATTATCCTTATAGATAGAGTTAAACTGACATTGAGTGGTTCAAAGAGTAGTAGAAAATTTTCCCTAAAGTTAGACTCCAACTATTTTATATAACTAACATTCAATTAGAGAAATGACATATCTTGTTCCAGTGGTTTCTTTGAGATGAATATTGTATGATTATCTCACTATGCTTGTCCTCAATCCAATCCAAGTATTGAATTTTACAAAGAGATAACAATCTTTCTCAATGCAATCATTTATAAAAATGTGAGCTTGAAGATAACTAACTCTAAATAACTAATTAGGAAAGACAGTTCACATAGACAAACAAGAATTGAAATAAACTACTAAAGAAGAACAATGTATTTTGGGGAGGGAAAGAGGAGATATATTCCTTTTTATGAATGAAAATATAAGAAAACAATTATACCTAATATCTTGTTGTGAGCACCTTTCATAACCATCAATATCTTGTTGTGTGCACCTTTCATAACCATCATTCGGGTTCCTTTGATCTTGGTCCAATTAATACAATTTATAGACTCTAACTCTTCTCCAAATGATATATTAAAGAAAAATAGGGATTTTTAGGCCTCAAATCCAAGGGAAAGAATATATGACTCAGAAAACAAGGGTTTTATGGGGGTATAAGGTCATAGAAACTTAGAAAAAATATCACCTCTAACTTCTCTAATGCGATGGCACCAACACAGTAGCTCTGTCAGTTATGCTAGTTAACCTCTTGCCCAAAATTAAACCTATATGTATACCCTTATGAGTTGGTTGAGGTAGTTGGTAATGGGTTTTAGGGAGGTACATGTGTACATTTTAATTCCTAGACAAAGCCCTATCTTAAGTACAAAACCCATCATTAATCCCTAGATGTTGAATTATTATATTTCTAATGTTATATTTGTATGTAGGTGTTGACGTGTCAAAATGGTCTGTCAATCAGTAAGGAAACATTCCCAATGGAGAGTTGTAATTAGAATCACTCTCATTTGGTTTGGAAAGTTTCAACCAGTATGTGGGCTTGGTTGCCAATAAGAATTTATGTTACAAAGGAGGAGAATAAATAATCCTCCAAAGAATTCTTTCTAATTCTAATTCCGACTATCTAAAACAAATTTAATGTTATCTACTCTAACTATTTATAACCTATCCTAATGAGGAGGATTTATAAAAATATAGATACAACATCAGGTATTATTATTGATTATAGAAATAGTTCGTGTTAACAACAATATATTGAAACAATAATGTAGTAGACATAAATCATGAAGAGTTATAGATTACACCTGCAACATCACCATTGTATCTGTAAGTGACCATAAACGAATAAGTTTCTAAAATGATAAACACATAAACAGTTCATATCAAATATCATTCAAGAAACTCATAAATCAATTGCACATGTAGAATAGTCCGATACACAACTAAACACATTCATGGTCGCCAAAATTACCTTCTCTCCTTTATTCCGCGAGATAATAGTATCATCAACATTACAATTGGAAAAAGTCATTTTCTATTACATGGAGCTCTCTTTTATAGAACAAGAGAGTCTCTTCAAACCCTGTAAATATCAATATCCTAGTCACATATCTTAACTTTAATTTATACTTTTGTCCCATCTATAATTTGGATACAATTTACAATTCAATGCATAATATTTAGAAACACAAAATTACGCAGACTTCTCGAAAACGATCTTCTCCTTGTAGGTGATCCATGAGCCATATGCCTTGATTATCTCTTCAATTATGTTTAGATTCATCTTCTCTATTTGTATTTCCCCATCCTATACTTTCTCAACAAATTATGTCTTCATATCTCTATGGATCATTTTGGTGTAGGCAATTGTTGCAGTGGTCATCTTGACTGTGTTGGGGAATAGGGTGGAACACAACATGAAACAAAGAACAAGATATTGTAGATAATCAAAGAGGGACAATAATTTTTTAAGATAAAGGTGGTGTCTAAAGACACCATTACAATACTTACGCATAGTACACTGTGATTGGAACATCATAGTGCATGTTGCACATCTTTATCTGCATGATTTCCATGTTGATAATGACCCAAGGGGTATGATTTTTATATCTTCAATATCTAACCAACTTTCATAGAATTCAGAAGATATTTTCCACATGTAATCATTATATGATAGAGTTGAATCCACTAAATCCGCATTCAAATGGAAAAGTGATCTGTAAATGATCTTTAAAAGACTTCATTGAGTTTTAAGCGTGTGTTAAATTACCATTTAAAAACTTAAATTCGAAAGGAGATATTAATGAAAGAATGTTTCATCCATCATAAAAAATGCATAACATAAAGTAAACATTAAGAACATCAAACCATAATTCGAATATTGTTAACAGAGTTTGGCTAGATTGCCTATGTCTCTGAGACTTTGTCTCAATGGGGGGGGGGGGATTTCTTATTAATATTCAATGTTGTAAAATTACATCAGAAGTATCTCAAATGGATTACAAACTGATTTGGATGTGTTCTGCTCAACCTCAAGAATCCAACACAACTGACGACACAAAAAAAGGTTGAGTGTAGCTCCCGAAAATGGCCTCCAAAGTTCGCTTCCTCAATTGCTTACTTACATAAAAATGGATTAGCTTCATGAATTATTCATCATTATGTTGCTACTAAACCTCTTTGGTTTTCAAGAGCCTCTAGTTTATATAGGATTTGATTTGATAATCAAATCCCAAATTTTCACCAAGATCTTGCCTCTTTTTGGGCTCCAAATCCCCCCAAAACGACCAAAATCCATTAAAAATTAGGGTTTAAATCATTAAAAATCTTATAATATAGTTGAAAAACCTCTTTTCAACAAATATTGGCTCCAACCCCCTTCTTTTGGGCTCCTATTCATAAAGAGCGCTCCATATGCCCAAGCATTGAGTACTGGCCCTAAACCTTCTGTCGAGCCCTTTACTCTGGGTCACATGGCATGTCATGTGGCTAGTGGTTAGGCCTCCCAAACCTAAACCTTTGGTCTTGGCTCCTAGAATATGGCCCCTGGTCGGTCGGGCTACCCCTTGTCGATCGGGGCTTATCCCAAAACATATGCTCTTACCCATAACAAAAGGAAAATGTGTCAGTTAGGGGTTAAGTCCCATGGTGTAGTCTGGTCGGTCCATTGGTGGTTGCGAAGTCGTTGGCTATATGTGGAGGTGGGGTGGTCGAATTTGCTGGAGTGTAACAATTTTTTTACACAACTATTATTGGGAAAATTCAAGGTGCCATGTGGCACCCTATGATTGGGCCACATGTCACCCTGTGATTGGACCGTACATTCCAGTCACCAACACAGTCAACTACCCAGTCAGCACCACATCACTGTCTTGTCAGCCTACACATTCAGCCCATATGCCATGTGTCAACTTGTCATCCTGCCACATCACTATCATACCTGCCACATGTCCTACTTCCGTTGGTGCCATGTCACGTCCATATAGCCATGTGCCATACCCAAATCCTATCACCACATCAGCGTCTGTATGGTGCCACGTGTCACTTATGTACGATTCCATGTGTCAAATTTTTATAGGTCTAATTCAGCCCTGAAAAACACCAAAAATGAGTGACATGTTTCACCTCCTGGTGTTGCCACGTGTCCCTGTTGACATCACTACCATGTCATGCTGAAGTACTTCTTACGTCAGTAGTACGACCTGTTGACTTTGAATTTTTTTTGCCTCTTTGGGAAATCGATCAGAACTTGATAACTTTCACATACGGTGTCCATTTTTGGAAAAAAATTAATGGCCAGAATTGGCGCAATGATCTCGATGCAATGGTGTCGGTTTCGTTTGATTATGGGAACTTTGATTTTTAGGCCTTCCTGGATCCATTTTGTATCAACAAGGATGCTCAAATTGACTACCTATGTGTTCAACTCGTAGTAGATTACTGGGTTGGTTGATCCACCACCCAACTATATTCAACTATTGGTTGATTGTCCGATCGACGAACACATTGACTACTCGACCGATTGGTGTGGTGTGTTGGTTGATCGCCCAACTGACTGTATCCATATGTAGGTCAACCTCTCGACTGACTGAACCCAGGGGATGTGTGATGAACCATCAATGTTGGATGTTCCAACACCCTCCCATCAACACACAACTCTAGAGTTTCAGGAGGTGAAATTACATCACTAGAACACCCCCCCATAATTTCAGCTTCTTGAAGCCTAAGCATCATGCAAAACTTGATAAATCTCTTTAGCTAAAGGTTTGGTGAAGATACCAACAACTTGATATTTTGTTATGCAATATTCAAGACATACAACATTCTCATGAACCAACTGTCTCAAATAGTGAGCATGAAGCTCAACATGCTTCATCTTACTATGGGAAACATGATTGTCAACAACCTATATAGCACTCTAGTTATCACAATAGATTGTAGTCGAGGTCTAAATAGGAAGACCAAGCTCTCCTAAATGTTGGTGAATCCAAAATGCTTTGATACTTCATTGAAAAAATCTAGGATATTCTTCTTCTATAGTAGATAATGAGACTACCATTTTTTTCTTCCATGACCATACCAAAGGTCCAACAATATATAGAAACACATAGCTAGAATTGGACTTATGATCATCACCGTTACCAACCCAGTTGGAGTCGGTGTAGCCAACTAGCAAATATGAACTTCGATAATACTTAATACCAAATTTAGTGGTACCCTTTAGATAATGAACATTTCGTTTGACTTATTTTTAGTGGATTTCCTTTGGGTCTTGCATGAACCAAGAAACCAAAATAACATCAAAGGAAATGTTACGTCGACTATGAGTAAGATAAATAAGACCACCAACCAATTGTCGATAAAGTGTAGCATTGACTGCAGGTGTTTGTTCTTTTTTAGTAAGCTTCACTCCAAACTAAAAAGGAGTAACACAAGGCTTACAACAAACCATCTTAAAACGTGTCAACATATCCAAAAAAAAATTAGAAATTGAGAACAAAGTGGTAATACTTGAAGACCTAAAAAATAATGCAGAGTATCGAGATCTATCATATCAAAGGAGTCAACAACTTGTTTCTTCAATATAAGTATGAGATCATTATTATTTCCATTAATGAGTAAGTCATATACATATACAACAACAATCAAAGTGTCTCCATTGGTGTGGAGTACATAGAAGTTGTGATCATATTCATACCGTTTGAAACCAATTCAAAGAAAGAAACTATCGATCTTAGCATACCAAGATCGTGGAGCCTGCTTCAAAATATAAAGAAACTTCTTGAGTTGATAAACCAATTTTGAATCCATCACAAAAACAGGTGGTTGTGCAATAAAAATTTTTTTAGATATGTCAAGTACATAGCCCCCCATCTTGGTCAAGTCACTACTAAAATGACCCAATAAAAAATTCCGATACTAAATCTAAATGCATAAATAACCCACAGCATGACATTCAATACACATGCAACTGTCTATTCTAATTAAAAACATAAATTAAATAATTTAACTGTGTTGAGTAACAACTAAATAACCCATAACAACATTCGCTCACATAAATGTTAATTCATGTGCATCATTTTTCTCACAACAAGCAAACTAACCAAATATATCTCAGAGTAAATTGCACAATAACTATACTATAATTTAACATGAACAAACACAAAATATGTGAGAACTTATATTATAACAGTATGAAACTCGCTATAGAGTGTTATCACTGAAATTTTGTCTGCAACACTGCACGCAAATAGTTACAGAAATATAGCAATACCAAACAACTATTAGTTCACCTGCAGCACCAAAATGCATTTCCAAGAGGTAAAACTATACAATTGGGAAAAAATTGACATGCGCTAACTCATTAAAGGAAGCACGCGCACAGTGCGTGGTCCAAAGAAGCCCGTAGAGCGTACAATGCACCATATGTGTGGTTGTGCATGAGAGAATTCGTGCACTCCTGTGAACGACGCATTTATGGTTCTTGTCGGCCCCTCAACCACTTATGGACCAGCTCCCAACTTGATTTGACTCTCAAATCTGAGTTGAATCCGAATGGGGGGTTGGTCAAGGACCAAAGGGTGCCCTAAAGGGCCCCTTGTTCACACTAACAACTAGTTGAATATTTCCTTGAAGGAATGTTATAAATGGAGGCCATGGATGCACTAAGAAATCAAGATTTTCATAATATTGTTATGCTGCCTCAATCCTCCCTTGAGAATCCTCTTTTTTCCTTGGAGCATTCTAGAAACATTCCAATAGGACATTCGACTCACCTCTTGAGGGACTAGGCATTGATTTCTGTTATAGAAAGATTTGCCTTACCCTATGCAATCTTTCCCAGAAGGCCTTTTTCCATTTCCCCATGTAGACTTATCATCCCTATTTGTAAAATCGAGAGCCAAAAATACACGTTTTCCACATGTACACATCTTGCATACTATACAACGTGTGTATACGCATGTTGCTCCACTACAAACCGTTTACAATGGGTTTTGTGCCAGAAAATAAAAATTAATGTCGATTTTCCATGTCACGATAAGAGATCTATCATCCTTGGCCTTCCATATACTGGAAACGTTCCGACTCGGCCCTTCAGTTCCATTTTGAAGGCTATAAATGTGCCAATTTCGAGTTATGGAAGAGAGAAAGAATTCAACTTTGAGAGAAAAGTTACTCGAGAGAAATTATTGACTTCATGTTTAGTCTACATCCCTTCGTCCTTTAAGCATGAACACAGTGTTTAGCCTGTTATCACTAAAATTTCATCCGCAAATAGTTATAGGAATCCAGCATCTCCAAACACCTATTAGTTCACCCAGCTTCCAAAATTCATTTCCAAAGGGCACAAAACTATACAACTGGTTAAAAAATTAACATGTGCAGAAGAACTACAAGGCGCGCACGCACATGCGCAAATTAGAAATGTCAAAAAAGCGCACATGCGCCCAACGCGTGACTGTGTACGCTAAAATCTGTGTACTCCTGTAGAATAGTGTATTTATGGTTATTGTCAGCCCCTCACCCACTTATGGTTCATCTCCCAAGTCAATTTGACACTCAAACCTGAGCTGAATCCAAGTGGGGGGTTGGTCAAAGACCTAAGGGTACCCTAAAAAATCCCTTGTTCACACTAAAGACTAGTTTTATAATGCCTGCTACAAAACGAGGCCATGGGTACACTATATTTCCAATAATATATTTGTATTTTTATGCTTCCTCTATTCTCCTGCAAGGAACCCCTTTCCTTCTTGGAGCATTATTATTGGCATCATCTCATTGAGTTATTCACATCACCTCTTTAGTGAATGAGCTTTGGATTTCTTCACTATTTCCTTCTAGTTTGCTATTTGTAAGAAGAGCTCAATCATTGGGGGTTCAAGAACCCTCCCTTGGAGGAAGAGGGGACCCATAAGTCTCCCTTTCTCTTTGGTGTTTTCCCACTAATACAATCTATTCATTGGTGGCATAAATATCAGTCTTTCTTTTGGTCTATTTCTCTTATGCACTTTAGTTTAGTTTCTTTCATTTTTATTAGATTAGTTGTTTATTTGCTTATTGTCCTTGATGTTTCTAATTCTTGCACTCATTTATGTCCTGTCTAGCTAACACAACTAGACTTGTAAGTGTCCTTGTTTTGATCATTTAGGTGACGAAAAGGATACAATGGATTGGAGACTCCGCTGGGGATAGGTATCAATTTTCTCCCCATTTGGGTTGTTTGAGCACTTCTTTTTTATTTATTTAACTTGCAGGGATCATAATCAGCCTAAGCCTACCTGCAAAAAGACAAATTCGGAGCTGAGATAAGAGAATTTCATCCAAAATTTTATTCTCGGCCATGTATCAGAACGTGCACGGGTTTACCATCCCACGGATGCATCTTTCGAGCACGTGTGCCAAAATCACTATATTTCTCAGTGCATTATGTGCACTCGTGCCAACAGGAAATTTCCCATTCGCACATTGGCCCCACATGTGCCTCTGTCTACTCTAAGACCTGCGCATCTATCTAGAAAATTCACATTGTAAGGGTTTTGTGATATGTTGAAGGCCCATAACCTTATTAAATATTGATTCTATGCAAATTGTAATATGCACGACACTTAGATTCCCTCTCCACATGAAGGGTTAGTCAAAACATAGGGACTTAGGAGGTTAAAATCCATATTTTCCCTCTTTTTTCTCTCATTTTTCCACATGAATGGATTGCTTTGATTGTAAAAATTAAGTTAGAATCATTCAAATATCACATATATAAACACTTGCATTGGGACTAGAAATTAAACTTCAATTGTGGAGTATGCTCTTCTCTCGCACTATAGAGCGATCTTGAGAATCAGAAAAAACGATTGAGGGGAAATTTCATCTCCCTTAAAGAAAAAATCTTTAAAAAATCTTAGTTTCTTTTTTAAACACATCTTAAATTTGTAAGGGCCCATGCATGCCCACATGCTACAAAGATAGGATAGTTTTGAAGCTACTTTCCTAGATTACATCACTAGGGGAGTTTAAACATTTTTGTAATGGGCCCATACATGCCCACATGTCCACAATCTAGGATAGTCTTTTGAAGCTTTCTTAGATTAAATCACACTAGGGAGATAAAGGATTATAAGGACCCACATGTCCACATGCTAGTTCTCTAGGGAATTTAAAATTCCGCAAGGTTGTACCAATGGAATCTAGTAAATTAGGTAATAAAGACTTGTAAGGACCACATGAAGTCCACATGCTGCAAGGTGACACCTAACTTATTAAAAATTTGGCACACGTTCACTTGTTCACACACAAATTCACTACTTACTCACATAGTTTCATCTAGAATGTTGGAGGTTGAAGCAAGTTTCCTCCAAAGGGATTCTGAAATGCCCCACCCTTTTCTTGACGAAACTATCCACTCCCACTTAATTTAAACAAGATTGGTTCACACCGCCAATCTCTCAAACAACCACATCTAAAAAAATTCTAAAAACTCACTAAGTTTTCCTCCACAGGAGTTGCCAAAAGAAACTTTTTAGTCTAGGTAGGATCTCGGGGATAGGCATCTAAATAACTCCCCGTTATTTGGTTCTCACATCTTCAAACATTAGAAGTTGACAAATAAGGAACTTTTAATTCCTCCAAGTCAAGTGTTCCTACACCATAAGGCAAGGAGATACCCGTGAAGAGTTGAAGGATGAGGTCTAGTTGTTCTGTGCGTCCCACCTTGTGGCACCCACCTCTTGGATGAGATCCATCCTGTGACCCATTTATGAGGATGAAAATCTAAATGTCACACTTTGACCGAGGTACCTAGTGACCAAATTTTAGGACATCTATCTAGGTGGCAATTGTGGGTTGCAATTGCACCTTGATCATATTTTGTGTGGCTATTGGGAAATATAGCCATCTCTTTTGGGATATGCACCCTCTACCCCTCATTATAACTAATTGCTTCATCCTTCACTAGTTCCTCTTCCAGTGGCTTCAAACCCCACTGTTGATTACTATTAGAAGGTCTAGTGCTATTTGAGAGGAAGGATGTTACATCTCTTAGGACACAAGCATTTGTTTTCTTTGTTCTCCCACGTGGACAAAAACCACCTACCCACATGTATGCTTCTTTATCAATTGATTTATGTATGATGACCTTGTGATTACATACGATTGTGAGATATATTGTGAAGGTTCAAGTTACACAAAGACTCTTGTTCATTTATTGTTGTCATCACCACCCGCACACATTCACTTTGCTAGTTGGACATCATAGGGAAACCACAAAATCCCCATCATTCCAGACACTTGCTAAATCTCCCTCCTATTATAGGGGGAGTTCCTAGTCTTGCCAACTCATTGGCTCCACCTTCTCATGCCCTTGTGAGTGCTATTGTATTGGGATCAACTTTGCTTGGTTCCACTTTACTTGGGTCCACTTCCCAAGGTCAACCTTCCAGTCACTCTCCTTTACACGAAAGCGGGGGGGAAACTTCTTCCCAAGGCAGAATTACAACCCCACCTAACCCCCCTCATGGGTTAGGTACACACACCACTCACACCATGGCTGGAACTAACCCTCCACCACCACTCCAGATGCCATACTTAGCTTCTCTCAACATACCTAATATGAGCAATCTCACAAATGATCCTATATTACATGACCCCACATGGCCTGCAATGCCCACAAAACTACCTTCAGACATCCCCAAGTTTGAAGGAAAGGCAAGAGATGACCCTAGCAACCATGTCATGACCTTCCACTTATGGTGCTCTTCAAACATCATCATGGACGACTCCGTCCGATTAAGGTTATTTCAACTCACACTCACTGGCCCATCAGCCAAGTGGTATGTAGATGAAAAATCAAGGTCCCATGGTACTTTTGAATCCTTGGCCAAAGCATTCTTGACCTTCTTTCAATTACCAATCTGCCATGACAATGGTCTTGAACTACTCTCTGATTTTAAACAAACCTCAGCCACACATATCGCTGACCATATTCACGAATGGCATCGACGACATAGTTTATGCAAAGCGGAAACCACCAAACAACAATGCCTTGATTGGTTTCTCAGATCACTTGTCTCCCTCCTCGACAAAGATGTGGCTTCCACCCTCCCCCAATCTGAAGAAGAAGCCATCATCAAGGCTCAACAATACGAACTCATCTATTCATAGTCAGGATACTTATACACAGTACTATCTGACATCCCAAGACCCGTACCATTCAGCCAAGATAAACGTGGGATGTCTCCCTCAGCAAATGGATTGATTGGTACCACAACACACCACAATCCATACATCCAACCACCACCTATGTATGGTACCCCCAAATATCCTTCTATATATGGAGGTCCATATTATTACCCTCCTCCCCATTACCAACAGTCATATCTTATTATTCCCCCTCGGTCATTGGGGGCACCCCCACTGGTACCCATATCGTATCTGGTCTCTCAATCTAGTACGCGTCCACCCCCAACCCCTAGATATAACCCTAGAAGTAGTGGACATACCTCTACTTCCTATATGCCATATGGATCCTATCCACAGAACAATCCATATTTCCCATTTCCTAATCCTCCCTAGCCGGTTAATCCTCCACCGGGACAACCACACGTCGGCATCAACCTTGTTCAGCCCTTTCCCATTCAAAAGGTTCATACATTTGAACAATTGAATACGACCAATCCGACTCATAAAAATAAAGGAAAAAAATGAAACAATGAAAACCCAGGACCAGGAGGGAATGACCCCCACAACCATCCCACTAGGGGCAACCAATACTAAGACCCCCAAGGGATCACCAATAACAATCAACCACGACAAGGGAAGAACAACAATATTTGGACTAACTTCCCTTGCGCTATATGTGGTGTGTATGGACATTATACTCATCATTTCCCCCAAATTCTTGATATCCAACAGATGAGGGCATCCATGAACTCACAAGGCCCTCTGGCACCACCTGCCACTCCGCAGGCCCCACAACATTATTTACAACCACCACCTCCAACTATTTTTCAAAACCCCATTCCATACAAAGGTGTGATGAACATCTAATAAGTGATCAACCTTTCCCCACCACAAATGGGGCAATATCCAAACCCAGGTGCCACTCAACCTGAGAATTCGGTTGATCACAGTGTCCTCCTCGCCAAAATGACAAGTCGACAAACATGATAAACAATCATGTTACAATCATGAATCATTCATGATGAACTATCACCCAGTTCATTGTTTACACATTCACAAAACACATGTATGTGTGTAGCTCTTCAACTCTCCTTCCAGTACAAACATAAGTACATAAACCCAAAACATGTGGGTACATAAGAGCTGAATATGAAAAATATATATTGTTGTAACAAAATGAGCATCATACTCCTCTTTTACATCCTCCTGACGAAGTTGTATAACACAAGAATGCATTCACATGCAAACTTGCATCTTACAAGTTATGATAAACTGCTGCAACTTGTCAAACTTCAACAAAAATGAAAAGATAAGGCGGAAATGTGCATCTACAACAGAAAAATGCAAGCCTTACTTACTCAAGAAATCTAACCATTTCTTACCAAGCCAACTCAATGGTGAATTTTTCTGCTGAAAATCGTCTTCTTGTGAATCATCTTGACTCACATCGATGATGGAATCTCCTCTTCCATTCTTGCCAATCTTTTTATCCAACTGCTTCTTGTGTTGTGGATGAGTGGTTGGATTCAATGTCCAACATTGGTCAATGAGATGACCCCTCTTCTGGAAATGAGTGCAAATCTTTTGCATGCTCTTTTCAAGTTGCCTTTGCTTGGAAAGTTTCCTGAAAGTGGTCAATCTTTTCCAACATTTTGAAACATGATGGTTATATAAACCACAATATGTACATGGACTTTTTCTTCCATTTTTACATGCAAATTTATCATGCTTAACATAATCAAAAGCAACTGAATGATAAGCAGAATCATACCTTGAACATTCACCTTTATCGCCTCTTTGAAGAGGTGGATTTGAAGAGTTACAAGCTCTCCTTTGAAGACCAACAATAGTGTTCTTGTCCTCATCGTTGTCACAACTCTTTTGTTTCTCACATTTGCATTCATCTTGAACACAAGCCTTGCATGCTGAAGGGATTGAACTTTCAACAAAAGTTCTTGAACTTTCACCTTTAAAGCCTTCTTGAGAAGGTGAACTTGAAACAAAATTTGTTCTTGGAACTTTTTCCCTTGTCTCCTCAACTTTGGAATTTGCTCCATCTCTTTGTTCATATCCAAGACCACAATACTTAGGTCTCTCTTCAACAACAATAGGCTCAACAATGCCTTGTGCATGCTTGCCTAACCCTTTACCTTCATAGCCCATTTTTAACAATAACTTGGACCCTATTCCTCTTGTGTGATTTTCAAAAACACCAAAGCATTCTTCTTGAGAGGAATTTGAAGATAAACTAACATTACATACCTCACGTTCATGCATGTACTTGGTAATGGTTTCCTTTGCCTCATGGAGTTGAGTCTCCATCTCATGCAACTTTTCATGAAGTTGGTTTTTCTCCTCCTTCATGGCCATCAACTGCTCTTGAAGGACAATGCTCCCTTCTCTATCTTCCCACAACTCATGTACCATATATTTCATGGTTAGCAATGTTTTCAATATCTCTTTGTCAAAGAACTTGGATAATGAAGATGTATGGGAACTATCAATGTTTGAAGCTTCCTCCATCCTTGCAAGATATCAAACTTCAACACAAAACTTGCACAAATACCAACAACCAAATCTCAAGCTATCAATGGCAAATACATGAGCAAAACAAACTATGCTCTGATACCATCTGATCTGAAAATAGAAGGCTGACTTGTTATGCTATGCAATCACCCTCTACCTCAATAAAATTTACTTTACACGACCTTGCTTCATGTGTTAAAATATGCAAGATGATTTATGTGTTAAGTTCAAGCTTCTTCTTTTCAATGTTCATGTGTGAGGAAATGTTCTTTTAAATGGTTAAATATGTGCTTTTAACAAATACACAGCAACATAACTTGCAACAAATAAACCATCAAACTCACAACAATAACAAGATGATAAAGGAGTTCACCCCTCTCTGGGCTACATCTCCTTGAGCCTCAATCAATGGACTAGGATCTTTGGGATTAGTTTGTCAAATGTTCTTTTACAAGTTGCTAATCAACTCCAATGGATTTACAGACTGTACCATTGGGTTCAGAATACATAAAAACCCCAAAAATGACTAATAAAACTCTGAAAACTTATCATGGCTCATTTGGGCATGACCTCTTCTACATGTGGCCTTAAGCTTCCCTGAGCTTCTCTGTGGAAAAAACACCTGTAAAATTCCTCCAATGGATTTGAAACATATCCCAATGTGTTCAGAGCATAACAATTAGTCAAAAATGACTATTCAGTCACAGAAAATAGACTAGGGCTCATTTGAGCATGGCCTCAAACAATGAGGGCTTCAAGCTCCCTAGAGCTTCCTCAAACTTCAATGGTGAAAAACCTACAAAAGAAGTCTTCAAATGGCTGTGAAAACAGTACCAATGGATTCAGAACATCCAAAAACCCCTAGCTGGGCTTTTACGGCACCTCATTTGGCCAAAAAATGAAGAAGTTAGGCCTCCTTCCATTTTCCTCCTTCAAGCTTACTGTCTCTGGTTCGCCATTTCGCACTTGTGTGTCAGTAACCTAGCTTCTAGGCGTTTCTCGTGCCTAAACCCAGCACCCGCGTGCATCTCCACAAAATGTGCCAAATTGTCAAACCGTTAACGGAATTAGAGCCCCCAAAATCGGAGGTGTTGGGCGCATGGGGGCCATATGGCCACATCCCAGCGCAAACTTAGGCACCCGTTGCCACCATTCAATGTGTATGTGACAAGTGGCTAGGCACGCGTTTCAACCAAAACTAAAACCCAAACTTAAATCTGTGTGTGCTCCGTGTGGTCACATGCGAAACCAAAAGAACCATGGGCTAAACCCCGTTTGGAAACAAAACTCGCGCCATATGAATGGAGCCATGGTCATATGTCATATATGTTATAACCATGGGCTATATTTAAAAATAACAAACCCCGCGCGCACCATTTACCAACAAGCATGGTCACATGTAATATGATAAAACCACGGGTTAACCGTTCACAACGCGCGCCAATATATCGGTCATATGGTAATGCACAATACAACTGTGGGCTCCATTGGTAATGCAACTCCCCGCGTGCACAATAGGCCAATGGTCATATATGTAAAGCAATACAACCACGGGTCGGGGCTAAGCCCCAGCCCGACCCCCCGCCAAAATTAAAATAATTCAAATTCAAATGGATATTAATCCACTTACATAGCAAGCAACAAATGGTGGTGTATTGGTTGGGCGGACTTTGTTAAGGCTTTACACCGGTGGGCAGGTCCAGGGTTCGACCCCCACGGACCCATAAAATTTTACATAACAAACCAATAGCCAAAGAAGGGGTGCCACGTGGCAGCCCATGACTGGGCCACGTGGCACCACACCATTGCCCAATAAATGCCACGTGTCGAAACAACATTCGTCCAATTGTTAGCTAATCACAAACTGCCACGTCAACAGGTGCCAACTCACCTCTGCCATGTCATCATACGATCATGCCACGTCAGCATCCGTACGGACTACACAGTCAGCATCCCTTTTTTTTACCTGTTTGATGATTCGAACAGATCATGATATCTCTCACTCCCAACGTCCGTTTGAGACGAAATGAGTTGCGTTGGGTTCGTGATGAAGAGGGCTACGCTATTGTTTGTTTTGAGGCAATTCTGAGAACATTGATTTTTGAGCTAAAATTTGACCCCTGGTCCAGATTCTGATCACACCTTCCCACTGAAAGGCTTTTGGACCCACAAAAGCTTATGATTATCTATCTAAGCTTCAATACTCTTCTTCTTTCAAGTTCTATCAACTGATTCTACTTGAAAAGTCTTTTCGACAATCACCTGGATACTTTGACATGCCTTGCACTGCAACTGACTATGTCCTTCAACCACTGTTCTCTAGCTGCTGCTGACCCACTGTTCTCTCTGTGCTTGGAAGACTGCCAACCTTCCCACTGAGAACCAAGTCCCTCTTGTGAACTCTTTGACGTCAACACAATCTGCTCTCCAATGGCTGCAAAAACTTTCCTGCGACATCTTGTCACAAGACAAGAAAACCATCAATCTTGAAAACAAATTTATACAAGACTGAAAATGATGCCAGCAAAGTCTTTTTGCACTTCAAGCAAACTGTCGCATCTTGTAATTCATCAAAGCACATGGCGTTTTCCTGCATCTTGGTGTACTCAAAATCAACTTTCAAGCCAACAAACACCATCAACTAAACACAAGTCGAAAAACATGATCGACACAGCATAGTCGTCAAAACAACATCGACACCAGTGGAAACTCATTTGAAACATATCAACCTTCCAAAATGACTAGTCGACAAACATGATAAACAATCATGTTACAATCATGAATCATTCATTATGAACTATCACCCAGTTCATTGTTTACACACTCACAAAACACATGTATGTGCATAGCTCTTCAACTCTCCTTCCAGTACAAACATAAGTACATAAACCCGAAACATGTGGGTACATAAGAGCTGAATATGAAAAATATATATGGCTGTAACAAAATGAGCATCATACTCCTCTTTTACATGCTCCTGACGAAGTTGTATAACACAAGAATGCATTCAAAAGAAATGCATTCACATGCAAACTTGCATCTTACAAGTTATGATAAACTACTGCAACTTGTCAAACTTCAACAAAAATGAAAAGATAGGCGGAAATGTGCATCTACAATAGAAAAATGCAAGCCTTACATACTCAAGAAATCTAACCATTTCTTACCAAGTCAACTCAATGGTGAATTTTTCTGCTGAAAATCGTCTTCTTGTGAATCATCCTGACTCACATCGATGATGGAATCTCCTCTTCCATTCTTGCCAATATTTTTATCCAACTGCTTCTTGTGCTGTGGATGAGTGGTTGGATGCAATGTCCAACATTGGTCAATGAGATGACCCCTCTTCTGGCAATGAGTGCAAATCTTTTGCATGCTCTTTTCAAGTTGCCTTTGCTTGGAAAGTTTCCTGAAAGTGGTCAATCTTTTCCAACATTTTGAAACATGATGGTTATATAAACCACAATATGTACATGGACTTTTTCTTCCATTTTTACATGCAAATTTATCATGCTTAACATAATCAAAAGCAACTGAATGATAAGCAAAATTATACCTTGAACATTCACCTTTATCGCCTCTTTGAAGAGGTGGATTTGAAGAGTTACAAGCTCTCCTTTGAAGACCAACAATAGTGTTCTTGTCCTCATCGCTGTCACAACTCTTTTGTTTTTCACATTTGCATTCATCTTGAACACAAGCCTTGCATGCTGAAGGGATTGAACTTTCAACAAAAGTTCTTGAAATTTCACCTTTATAGCCTTCTTGAGAAGGTGAACTTGAAAAAAATTTGTTCTTGGAACTTTTTCCCTTGTCTCCTCAACTTTGGAATTTGCTCCATCTCTTTGTTCATATCCAAGACCACAATACTTAGGTCTCTCTTCAACAACAATAGGCTCAACAATGCCTTGTGCATGCTTGCCTAACC
>ML792032.1:165522-189945 GCA_009831015.1 Picea engelmannii
TGTGATTTTCAAAAACACCAAAGCATTCTTCTTGAGAGGAATTTGAAGATAAACTAACATTACATACCTCATGTTCATGCATGTACTTGGTAAGGGTTTCCTTTGCCTCATGGAGTTGAGTCTCCATCTCATGCAACTTTTCATGAAGTTGGTTTTTCTCCTCCTTCATGGCCATCAACTGCTCTTGAAGGACAATGCTCCCTTCTCTATCTTCCCACAACTCATGTACCATATCTTTCATGGTTAGCAATGCTTTCAACATCTCTTTGTCAAAGAACTTGGATAATGAATATGTATGGGAACTATCAATGTTTGAAGCTTCCTCCATCCTTGCAAGATATCAAACTTCAACACAAAACTTGCACAAATACCAACATCCAAATCTCAAGCTATCAATGGCAAATACATGAGCAAAACAAACTATGCTCTGATACCATCTGATCTGAAAATAGAAGGCTGACTTGTTATGCTATGCAAGCACCCTCTACCTCAATAAAATTTACTTTACAGGACCTTGCTTCATGTGTTAAAATATGCAAGATGATTTATGTGTTAAGTTCAAGCTTCTTCTTTTCAATGTTCATGTGTGAGGAAATGTTCTTTTAAATGGTTAAATATGTGCTTTTAACAAATACACAGTAACATAAATTGCAGCAAATAAACCATCAAACTCACAACAATAACAAGATGATAAAGGAGTTCACCCCTCTCTGGGCTACATCTCCTTGAGCCTCAATCAATGGACTAGGATCTTTGGGATTAGTTTGTCAAATGTTCTTTTACAAGCTGCTTCTCAATTCCGATGGATTTACATACTGTACCATTGGGTTCAGAATACATAAAAACCCCAAAAATGACTAATAAAACTCTGAAAACTAATCATGGCTCATTTGGGCATGACCTCTTCTACATGTGGCCTTAAGCTTCCCTAAGATTCTCTATGGAAAAAACACCTATAAAAGTCCTCCAATGGATCTGAAACCTATCCCAATGTGTTCAGAGCATAACAATTAGTCAAAAATGACTATTCAGTCACAGAAAATAGACTAAGTTTCATCTGAGCATGGCCTCAAACAATGAGGGCTTCAAGCTCCCTGGAGCTTCCTCAAACTTCAATGGTGAAAAACCTACAAAATAATTCTTCAAATGGCTGTGAAAACAGTGCCAATGGATTCAGAACATCCAAAAACCTCTAGCTGGGCTTTTACGACACCTCATTTGGCCAAAAAATGAAGAAGTTAGGCATCCTGTCATTTTCCTCCTTCAAGCTTGTTGTCTCTGGTTCGCCATTTCACACCTGTGTGTCAGTAACCTGGCTTATGGGCGTTTCCCATGCCTAAACCCAGCACCCGTGTGCATCTCCACAAAACGCACCAAATTGTCGAACCGTTAACGGAATTAGAGCCCCCAAAATCGGAGGTGTTGGGTGCATGGGGGCCATATGGCCACGTCCCAGCGCAAAATTAGGCACCCGTTGCCACCGTTCAATGTGTATGTGACAAGTGGCTAGGTGCGTGTTTGAACCAAAACTAAAACCCAAACTTAAATCTGCACGTGCTCCGTGTGGTCACATGCGAAACCAAAAGAACCACAGGCTAAACCCCGTTTGGAAACCAAACTCGTGCCATATGAACGAAGCCATGGTCATATGTCATATATGTTATAACCACGGGCTATATTTAAAAATAGCAAACCCCGTGCGCATCGTTTACCAACAGGCATGGCCACATGTAATATGATAAAACCATGGGTTAACCATTCACAACGCGCGCCAATATATCGGTCATATGGTAATGCACAATACAACCGTGGGCTCCATTGGTAATGCAACTCCCTGTGTGCACAATAGGCCAATGGTCATATATGTAAAGCAATACAACCACAGGTCGGGGCTAAGCCCCGGCCCGACCCCCCACCAAAATTAAAATAATTCAAATTCAAATGGATATTAATCCACTTACATAGCAAGCAACAAACGGTGGTGTATTGGTTGGGCGGACTTTGTTAAGGCTTTACACCGGTGGGCAGGTCCGGGGTTCGACCCCCACGGACCCATAAAATTTTACATAACAAACCAATAGCCAAAGAAGGGTTGCACGTGGCAGCCCATGACTGGGCCACGTGGCACCACACCATTGCCCAATAAATGCCACGTGTCGAAACAACATTCGTCCAATTGTCAGCTAATCACAAACCACCACGTCAGTAGGTGCCAACTCACCTCTACCATGTCATCGTACGATCATGCCATGTCAGCATCCATACGGACTGTACGGACTGCACAGTCAGCATCCCTTTTTTTTACTTGTTTGACGATTCGAACAGATCGTGATATCTCTCACTCCCGATGTCCATTTGAGACGAAATGAGTTGCATTGGGTTCGTGATGAAGAGGGCTACGCTCTCATTCGTTTTGAGGCAATTCCGAGAACGTTGATTTTTGAGCTAAAATTTGACCCCTAGTCCAGATTCTGATCAGATCATCACCATCAACCAGCTTACACATTATGAGCCTAACCATTCCACCAATATCGATAACATCCTCCCCCTTGTTTGTATTAGTTCAGATGATTTTTTAGTCGTCAACATTGGCCCTGGATTATTCCAATACCCATCCATGTTGGGCACTTATCAGGGTACATCACCGTTCCTAAAACCATCCTTTTCAGCACATGTGTGTTTAGTTTCCTCTAAAGGAATAGAAATCAGAGACAAGAATTCTATCATTGAGTCCCCTCCCCATATCAAAGTTCTACCAGTTGAAAAAATACTACCTCAGGAGTTCCCTAAGAGCGCCACCACACCACTTGTCATGGATCCTCCCTCCCCCCCCCTCCAAGGGAAAATCCCTGTTTGGGAGATAGTCCCCCAAGCCATTACCCCAATTTCCTTTTTCTACCCCCCACCTGGGGTCGAAGAATTCCCGGTAGCCACAACACTTACCCTTCCGAACATGGTACTCGCCATCCCTGTATGGTATCTACATCCACCCGAGGTGGTTCCTCAACCATCCCTCCCTCCTCAGTCAGAGGGAATCTCGATGCATATCCTAGTACTAACTTTGTCCATGCCACACTCACCCCCAATCACCAGCACCACTTCTACAGTTGGGGGCAGATGGAAGAAAAAATATCCCATCGCTCCACTACCTCCCTGAGTTCAACTCCCTTGCACCTTATGTGAAAGGAAAGGACACCCCACTCACAAATTTCCTTCTCTTCCCGAGCTACGCATTTTTATACAGCTTCCTCAAGCACCCCTATTGCTTTCCACTCCACCAAGTATGTCCCCCACTACTACGGAGTCATAAACCACATGCAAACTAAATATACAAACCAATTTCGCCTGTGCCATATGCGCAGAATATGGGCATTACACTCATCATTTCCCATCTATCCCATACGTCCCCCACACATTAGCCATGGAACGCCACACATATCTACCTGAGATTCCTACAGCACTCCATACCAATGCTCCCATGAATTTAATTCATTATATTTCTTCATCAGTCCTTGAGCAAAGGGGAGTTCCATGTCCTCCCACCAAACTACCACTCGATCGTCCATAGTGTCGGTGCTCCTAGGATGGCATTATGGGCCCACCGTCCATATCTAATCACTTTTCCCCACTTTCATATTTTGGTACATGATCCCATAAGCTCTGTTTTCTGAACCATTTTCGGCCACTTACACAGTAATTTTCCTCGAGTGATCAGTTTCACTTTTCCTCGGTGGAGCATATTTCCATGACACACTCAAGTACGCTTGCTTATATTCAAAAATTATTGAATAAGTGTTATACGTTCTTTATCTTCGGATATTGTTCACATCAGGTATTCATTTTTCATGTTTGCAGGTACTTGGTCATCATTCATCAGCATTGCCCCTCCAGGTATATCATCGACACTGGCATGTAATCATTCCCTCTGAATATCAATTTCATCTCCCAGTCACACCCTTCGATATTTGCCTCTAGGATACCCCCATCCGGCTCTGCAATACTCATACCTCTGTTGCATTTTAGTACTGTCAACCGGTAACACTCTCTCCCACATGATTTTTTCCAATTATAGTCCCCTCTGGCACTTTGACACTCATGTTGTTTTCAACCACTAGTGTTGGGAGTCCCAATAGTCTTCGCTTTCCTGAGAATCAGCCACATGCTCCTTCTCCTCATTTTTATAGCTTTCCCGCAATGGACTCCCGAGTAATCTCATTATGGTTCCCATTTGACTGCACCCCCGCAGTATCATTAACCCTCCATTTCATCCACCCTCAGTTTTCCCATCTGTAGATTGTCCTCCATTCATTTCCCTAATACACAAACCCACCTATGGGGCCCCCACCCTCCACCTGTTTTCCAAACAGCTTGCGCCCTCACCGGCCAAGCCATATTTCACTGGGGCACTCATTTCTATATCTGTACAGCTATCCCAACTTATTCTTTGTTCATTTAGTAACTGTACAAAACCTTTGTTTCCCGCATTTACATAGCTTTATGTTGTCGCCTTTGGCGACCTTCCTTTTCTAGCAAAGAAACCCTTGTCGCCCTTGGTTGGGGAATTTTTCACCTCCTACCCTTGTTGACATCATCCATAAACCTTGAGTATCTTGTAGGCCATACACCTCTGATCTCTGCGTTTGTCCATTTTGTCACGCCTCTGGCACAATTTACCCAAGCCTAGTCGTCCCCCTGACCCTAGATTTAGTTTCACGGTTGATGTCAGTCATCCTTTACATATATCCCCAACTAAGGGAAGTATTAAGTCTTACCATTTCTTGACTTCATCCATGTTCCTCATCAGTTCCTGATCTTCTCCAGTAGATTTCATGAAGTCCTTCGCTTCTTGGAGTCGTGTCTCCCCTCTGTCGACATCAACACAGTTTCTAGACGGGTGACAATATCTTGACTCCCATTACCTTCACAATAAGGAGTCTCGGACGACACAAAGAGAACCATCATTGCTCTCTGTTGTCATTGACCCCCACTAAATTCGACTTCAACACTTGCTCATGTTGTGGTGGGTCTTACTTTGCGACTATTTTCAATTGTTCTTATATTTGTCGAATACCTCTGAAAATTGTTGGGCCATCAATGCCTGCGAATCCTCGACACTTCTTATAGGTGTCATCGCCTCTTTTCAGAGTTTGTTCACCATCAGAATTGTCCTCTGTCATTATCAATATGCCCCTGAGGGCACTATAGTCATCTACACCAACACACAATTTCAGTTATTGTCTTATACATTTTCGAGTTACATGACATGAGCATGGGGCATGCCCACCTCGTTTGTACACAGTTTTATTTTTCCACACCTTGTGAAGGTTTGGGTCCTACAGGTTCCCCTCTCCTTCCAATCGATCGCTCTTACAACTCCCCTCAACACCCTTTCTTACAAAGGTACTCTCAGTAGAAGAAAAATTGATGTATCTCATCTATACGTATGCTCCTAACCTCATACATCAGGGGGGCATTTGTTATCACTAAAATTTCGTCCGCAAATGGTTACAGGAATCCATCATCTCAAAACACCTATTAGTTCATCCACAGCTTACAAAATGTATTTCCAAAGGGCACAAACTATGCAACTGGTTAAAAAATTAGCATGCGCAGAAGAACTACAGGGCGCGCACACACATGCACAAATTAGAAACGTTAGAAAAGTGCACATGTGCCCGATGCACGATTGTGTATGCTAAAAGCCGTGCACTACTATAGAATGGTGCATTTATGGTTATTGTCGGCCCCTCACCCACTTCTGGTTCATCTCCCAAGTCGATTTGACACTCAAATCCGAGTTGAATCCGAGTGGGGGTTGGTCAAATACCTAAGGGTGCCCTAAAAATCCCCTTGTTCACAAAAATGACTGGTTTTATAATGCCTCAAAGATGTGCTATAAAAAGAGGCCACGGGTACACTATATTTCCAAGAATCTATTTGTATTGTTATGCTGCCTCTATTCTCCTAGAAGGAACCTCTTTCCTTCTTGGAGCATATTGGCATCATCTCATTGAGTTATTCACATCACCTCTTGAGTGAATGAGCTTTGGATTACTTCACGATTTCTTTCTAGTTTTCTATTTGTAATAAGAGCTCAATCATTGGGGGTTCAAGAGCCCTCCCTTGGAGGAAGAGGGGATCCATAAGTCTCCCTTTCTCTTTGGTGTTTTCCCACTAATAGAATCTATCCATTGGTGGCATGAATATCGGTCTTTCTTTTGTTCTATTTCCCTTATGCACTTTAGTTTAGTTTCTTTCATTGTTATTAGATTAGTTTTTTATTTTCTTATTGTGCTTAATGTTTCTAACTCTTGCACTCATTTCTATCCTGTCTAGCTAACCCAACTAAACTTGTAAGTGTCCTTCTTTTGCTCATTTAGGTGACGAAAAGGATACAACACAGCCCCCAAAATCTTTCTTTATTGATTTAGAACCTCATTGCTTCTCTATTATGAGCTTGCCTTTGGTGGAGGATTGAAGTGGTGGAGGCCCAGCTGGAAGGAACTTAGTTTCTTGGTTTTGAACCGTGCTGACATGGAAGTCTGTAACATTTTCACTTCTATTGATCATATATTAATAGAAATACTCTTTTCTCGTCCAATTGATATCTTGCAAATATTTGAATTATTATTCCATGGGCGTATTTGTCATATTTATTAATGGATTATGCTATTGAATGTGCTAACATTATATTATATCATTGTATGCTTTCTTTTCTTGGTTGTTGAGGAATAGTTGCATGTATATTTCTTTGGGTCGTGTTCTCAACGGTGGACTTCATCGAACGTCTGGACGAGGTAGGCATTTTATCTTGTCCTGCTAGCATATTTGTGTATATATCATATTTGAGAAGACAGTTGATTTCTGCAGTCATTTTTGTCTTTTGTGGTTTACCCTAGCCATAGAGAGATTTTCCTCGTAACAGAATTGGCGACCATACTAGTGAATGAATCTTCTTTCTTAGGTTTTGGAGTACTTTTCTCCTTAGATTGCTCTCGTTCTTATTTTTTTCTTGTTGTATCATTGCTTGACAACCTCTGTTCACTTTGGGTCTGAGTTTTTCAGTCTTCTCCCTTTCCTGGCCTTGCTTTCAGACATATATGCACTTTTATCCTTGACAGATGCATATATACACAGGTTGTCCCTCTACAAGATGTGTATATATGCTTTGTTTGCCTAAACAGTCGCGTACATCAACTTTCCTTTCTTGTTTTCTTGGTAAGGTGATTATTGGGTGGGATTTGAGGTTTGTTGAGTCTTCTTGGGTCTCTGTAGTGCCTGTTGAGTGCTTGTGGGATGAAAGGAAACCTGTCTTTGGTTGAATTTCTGGGCAGAGTCTTTCTCATCATATTTTCATTTTGATTGTCCTTGTACATTGGGTTGGGTGTTTTTCTTCTTGGTATCCTGCTTAAGTTATCTCTTTCTATACACAGTAGGGTTATATATCAAGATAATTCTCAATCCATGCATTTTCATTTTTATTGTATTGAAAATACAAAAAAAAATAGGCATTTTGCATTGCTTGTCATTTTGGTCTTTTGAGTCCTTGTCATTAGCTTACCTCATATACTGAAAGATTGCATTTTTACTTCAGAATTGTAGAGTTGAATTTGAAAATTGCATTGGTTTTTAGAAGCATATCATTCATTGAAAGTTAAAGTTAAGACTTTGCATTATTTTCATATTTACTTTTCTTACAGAGTCACAACATCATGAGTTTCACTACCATACATTTTTGAGTAATCACAGCCACTAAAATTAACACTATAATTTAAAATTGATTAGTCATGATTTTATTTTCTAGGGTACACAAACTAGCTTAGGATTTAGTGCCTTGGAATAGGATTTTGTGAGTAAAATTCTCCAAGGCAATTAAATCAACATATGTGTTTGAGAAAGGGAGTGGATAAATCCATTGTATAATTGGTAAGATTAGGAGGCTCAACTCACACCGAAATTAATCACGAGGTCACACAAGGTTGGTTGAAGCTATATCCCCCGATACCTTCTTAGCGTCAGAGATAGTTCTGGGGATCTATTCGTATCTGGGGATATTGTTAGTGCCCTTACCTCCATGAGAGGTGGTGCTTTCAAGGTTTTAGGCTTTGCTACCCTACCCATACAGTGGACCTGACTTACGACTGCTCGCCTATCCATCGGTTATACAATGTGTTATTAGTTTATTTACTTAGGTGCCACATAGGTTACTTGCAGGGGTTATTCTGCAGGTACCCTGGGTCAGATAAGGTTCAGACAACACACAACCTTTATGGAGGATTACCTCTCCAGGGGGATCTGACCGACTGGTTTTTAAGCCCACGAGGGCACTTATAATTGATTATGTTACCTATGATATTTAGTGGGGAGTCTTAGAACTCTCTTGGGCGAGACATGCCTTCTTTAGGGAGGGAGGCCACTCTCAGCCACTTTACCCCATTTGTGTGCATATTTGTTGTTTGATTTTTGGTCTGCTCTTTGATTACTAGATGGGCTTAGGAGTTTTTACTGAGTTTTCATTATCATGGATAGTGGAGTTCCTTCATCTCCCTCATTTAATACTACCCCCCCATGACGTTTACTCATTTTATGGGGGTAAATACGCCATATTTTCATAATGGTGTGCAGAACTATGACGCTCAGTCCACGCCTTGGGTCTCTAGTCATTTTCTTGTTGATATGCCTTCACCTTTTCAATCCTCTCCATGGTCCGCTTATATGAATCCTAAAATTGGATATGGGGGAACCATGGCCCCGATGCCTACGTCTTCATTTGATATGATTCATGTCCCTCAACCATATTTCACGATGGGAGTTTGGAACCTCCCCTCTTACAGATCCAGTCCTAGCTATGCTCTGTCATGATCCAATACTCAAATGGGTGCTTATTCTACTTATTACACCCCATTTGTGTATCCTTTATCCACCATGCATGTTCCTTCGAACACATTCCCCATGACGGGTGCTCATGTATCCTCGGGTATTTCATATGGGGAGAATCATTTTACGGTTTGAGCTACCCTCTTCACGGAACCCCTTCACAAGGGGGAAACTTATATCCTCACTTGAATAGTCCTTATCATACTTTCGTCTCTTCACATACTTTAGTGATGATGCCCATTCAAACCTCTTTAGATCAATTAAATGGAGGATACTACCTTTCTGAACAGGGACAGGGGTTAAACCAAGACCCTTCCTGGCCTGCAATCCTTCAAAGCCAATATTTCCCTGGACCTTGGTATCAAATTCCACAACCCACCATTGTTCCATTCACTGTCAGTTATACTAGAGGTCCGTCACCAACCACTACCAGTCATGTTGGAGATGGGTTGATGACCTCTACAAGTCATGTTGAAAACCCACACCCAACCACTTCTAGCGATGTCGAGGGCATCACTCTAGTCACCACGATTCATATCAATGTCACATATCCAACCTTTGTACATCATGTAGAAGATGACTCTCTCACCTCTACAAGTCATGTTGAGAGCATGTCACCGGCCATTGGGAACAACGTTAGGGGCATCGAGAAGCCTAGACATCTCAGACATAAGCCTAAATTATTTTGCAGGACTTGCAAAGGAGAGCACCTTACTCGTTTATGTTCAGCTACTGTTGGGATACCAAAACCATGGGGCTCACCTAAGGGCCCTTCAGATTATGAGGCGTATGTGGTTTCCCCACACCCTGTTTCTCCATTGGTTGACATGGCAATAATGTTGCTGCAATATTGTCTTGACCACACCCCCATTGTCAAGGGTGATGTGTCCCCTATCCCTTTTACTATGCATCCTCTTCAAACTAGAATTGAAGAAGTGGTCATATCAGTGCACTATCTGGTCAATCCTACTCCCGTTGTGGAGGGTGATGCATCCTTCAACCATGTTGTCAACATTCTTGATCCTGTACCTTCTTAATGAGAGAGAGTTTTACCCTCCCTAAGTTCTCTCCCTTCGAGTCTTGAGGAGATCCCCTTCCATTGGGATGGTCTTGTGGGGTATCCAATTCCCCTTCCTATGTCTTTTCTCGTAAGATACATTATCTGATATATCACGGAGACTTTATCCTCTTCTAGTGCTTTATCCTCCTCGACTTGGAGAGCTTTGGGTTTCCCAAATCTTATGTCATCTATTCATAAGATACTGACATTCCACAGAAGTCCAGCATGGGAGCCTTGGCCTCCCTCATGACTTTCCGTCTAGCACCTCTCAACAAATCTGAGTTAAGCTCTTTTCCGACTCGTCTAAAAAGATAAAATATTGTCGACTGATTTTTCCCTTTCACGCTCGTTAAATTGGACTTGAAAATTCATGAGTCTTAGTTAAGCTCTTTTTCGACTCATTTTCAAAAAGCAAAAATATTGTCGAGTGAACTTGTCTCTTTCACACTCATAAATTGGATTTTAAAGGACGCCTATTTGGCACAAGTTTATCCCTTTTCAACACCAAGTAGACTAAATGACATAAAAAATGAATTTTTTTGGTGTTAAGTTGTGATTTCATCTCATGCCCTTGCTTGCAGTATTGAGCCTATAGCCAGTTCTCTCTATCTGTTATAAACCATTTGCCTCAACAGTTTTGCATCCTCAACCAAGTAGATCCTCATTTATATCCTTTGCAATTTGACACCCTGTACCTAGGAGGGAACATTCCCCCGAGTGTCCATCTCCCGCATGCATTTCCTTGCATTGAGCATAGTTATGTTCCACTGCTGGAAATAGTTTTGCTTACTTGCGACACTTGTTTCCTCCTCTTTATCATAGAATTCATTTTTTATGAAAAAACAAAAAAAGACAGGCGGGAAGGGAGTATTATCTTATATTGGAAACATTCGTGTCACCTTTTAAAAGAGGACAAAGTTATTTGAGGCCATTCATCATCATAATTTTGGGATTAGCATGGCCTTAGGAAGTTGAAATTGTTACAGAGTCTTCTTTGTCGACTGTTTACTCTTCCAATCCCTATGGAGAACTTGATTAATGCCTCCTGCATCTCATGGTTTCATCATTCAATCTATGTTGCCAGATTTTTCCATATGTCTCTCTCTCTTGTTCAAAGGAAGTCTATAAACCTGTGTCAGCCACTTCTCAGAACTCTTGACTTTGCATGTCGGCCATACCATCAGTTTGTCTCAGAGTCACATGATATTGTAGTCCTATCATGCACCCTGGTCCCACTTTCATCATTGGTAGGTAACCTTGAACCCAACAATCAACATTTCATCATTGGTCGTTGACTGGGTGGTTTCCCTTGTGTTTGATGGAAAGACATCTATTCACACATTGGGATTCATGTAATGCCTTGGATTCCATTATCCTTATTGGTGGTTTCCTCGTCTTTGTCAGCAATTTTCATCATTGTCTTCTATTCAGAGGGTCTTTTTCGTGTACCTCTTGCACCTGGCACACGCAAAAGATGCACAGGGTCGTTGGTTCGTGAACTTGTTCTTCATCCAATTTCCACCAAATCATGAAGCTCCTACTTTGTTCCTTGTGCTGATTGATGAGAGATGCCTTAATGCTCTCCTTTCAGCGGGTCTCCTTCCATCAACTTCAGCTCATTTATTATGGAAATGGAACCTAGAGTCTTATGAGTACCTTGAGGCTTGTAGTCATCAGTGGCAGGTTCTCCCGCCATCGACAGTTAGGAATACATCAATGTATATTGATCAATGGATTCTTCAGGTGTTCGACACTTACTCCTTTATTCACACTTGTAAGAATGTACTCAGTTCCTTGATACCTACTTTCATTATTGGTAGGTTGTCTCACATTTGTTAATGGTATACCTCAATGACTGGTAATCAAATGATGTCTCATTGTGTTCGACCTCAACTCCTTTATTCACATGATGTAGACATGCACCCTTGGTGGATTGTGTAAAAGACTTGAAGACATCACTATGTGTCTGAATCTTTCCTGAGTCGTTGCTTCCATTTCATTGGACCAGTACCTATATGACTTCAATGATCATGGGAGATCATATTGTACTCCATTGTATACATATATCTTTAGATTGTTTTTGAGACTGGTTCTACTAGGCCTTATTCATGACTATGAAAACTTTTGGCATGTAACCGCACTTATATTTGCCTATTCATGGCCACGAACAATTGTTTGGTATACTTTCACATGGATCTACAGTGTAATTCTATTGGCAACCATGTATGCAAAGTCAGTATAGAATGTAATGAGAAACTAGTTCTTCCATATGGTTCCCCATCACTCCACTTATGGTTTGTTTATAATGTATTTCATCCTTCACAGATACTCCTATGACCTCACACATTAGGAGGTATATGTTATAGCAAGATTTTCCTCACCCTATACAATATTTCCCAGAAGGCCTTTCTCCATTTCCCCATGTAGACTTATCATCCTTGTTTGTAAAATCCAGAGCCAAAAATACAATTTTTTCCACATGTACGCATCTTTCATACTATATAGCATGTGTATACGTAGGTTGCTCCACTACAGCCCGCGTACCTCAGGATTTGTGCCATAAAATGAAAATTAATGTTGGGTTTCCATGTCACGATAGGATATCTATGATCCCTGGCCTTCCATATAGTGGAAATGTTCCAACTCGGCCCTTCAATTCCATTTTGAAGGCTATAAATGGGCCAATTACGAGCTATAGAAGAGAGAAAGAATTCAACTTTGAGAGCAAAGTTACTCTGGAGAAATTATTGACTTCATATTGAGTTTTCATCCCTTTGTCTTTTAATTCTGAACACAATGTTAAGCCCCCAATATCTTACCTTATTGATTGAGAACCTCATTTCTTATTTATTATGAGCTTTCCTCTGGTGGAGGATTGAAGTGGTGGAGGCCCAGCTGGAAGGAACTTAGTTTCTCGGATCCGAACCGTGCCGACACGGAAGTCTGTAACATTTTCACTTCTGTTGATCATATATTAATAGAAATACTCTTTTCCCGTCCAATTGATATCTTGCAAATATTTGAATTATTATTCCATGGTTGTATTTGTCATGTTTATTAATGGATTATGCTATTGAATGTGCTAATATTATATAATATCAATGTATGCTTTCTTTGCTTGGTTGTTGAGGAATAGTTGCAGGTATATTTCTTTGGGTCGTGTGCTCAACGATGGACTTCATCGAATGTCTGGATGAGGTAGGCCTTTTATCGTGTCTTGCTAGCATATTTTTTTATATAGCATACTTGGGAAGAGAGTTGATTTCTACAGTCATTTCTGTCTGTTGTGGTTTACCCTAGCCATAGAGATATTTTGCTCGTAACAATTTCTTCATCATTTTCTTTCTTTTCTACCATTGTAAGAAGAGCTCTCCATTAGGTAACTCAAGAGCCCTCCCAAGGAGGAAAAGGGGACTCATAAGTACTCATTTCTCTACGGTGCTTTTCCAATTAATATAGTTATCCATTGGTGGCATAATCTTGGTCATTGGTTTTTTGTTTATGGTTCTAAAAGTTTCTTATGCATTCTAGTTTTATTTATTTATTTGTTTTTAGTTTGTTTACTTGTTTATTTCATGTGCTTGGTTTTTTTAACTCATGCACTAACCTCTGTCTTGTCTAGCAGGCCCAACTAGGCATGAAAGTTCCCTTGTTTTGCTCACCCAAGTGATGAAACAGACAAAACAGATTGGTGACCATACTGGGGATTAGGTATCAAATTCCACCCTATTTGGGCTTTGAGAGAACTTCTTTTTTATCCTTTTGTCTTACAGGTACCAAAAACGACCTAGCCTTACCTGTCAAGAGCCAAGTTTTGAGCTGGAGGAAGAGAATTTCTCTCAACCCCCCCAATGCATATCAGAACATGTGTGGGTATTCCAGCCCATAGACACGCACTTAGCACACTGTGCACCCAAAAGTATTCTTTTCTCTGGGCACTGTGCACCCAAAAGGATTTTGTTCATTGCACATTGTGTGCCCACTGCGCCTCTGTCTGAACTATAACCCACACAAATTTCTAGAGTTTCAAAATTGTAAGAGTTTTTGTGATGATTTGAAGGCCCCTAGCCTTCAAAATATTGCTTTCATGCAATTCGTAAATGCACTCCACTTAGACTCCTTTCCCATATGAAAGGTTAGCTAAACATAGGCACTTAGTTGGTAAAAAGAACCATATTTTCTCCTCTTTTGCTTTGGTTGTCACATGGATGGCTTGTTTGGTTTGTAAAAGTTAAGTTGAGATTATTTTCTATCATATATAAAAACACTTGCATTGGGAACAAAAATCAACTTTGATAATTGAGTATGCTCTTCTCTCGCACCATAAAGCCATCTTGAGAATCAGAAAGGTGGTTAAGGAGACATTTCATCTCCCTTAACGAAAATATTTAGGAGAGGGAAAAACCCCCCTAGGGATACTCTTATTTTATTTTTGAAATCATCTTAAATTTGTAAGGTCCCATACATGCCCACATGTTGAAAAATTAGGATAGTTTCTTGAAATTGCTTTCTAAGTTTACATCACTAGGAGAGTTTAAAGATCGAAGTAATAGGCCCATACATGCCCACATGCTTTCAATATAGCATAGTTTTTCAAGATTTCTTAGTGTAAACCACATTAGAGAGTTTAAAGGATTGGTAAGGACCCATATGTCCACATGCTAGTTCTTTAGGGTTTTTAAAATTCCGCAAGGTTGTACCAATGACACTTAGTAAGATAGGTACAAAATATTTGTAAGGACCACATGAAGTCCACATGTTACAAATTCACACCCAAATTATTAAAATTTGGCACATTTTATCACTTGCTCACAAACAAAGTCACTCCTCACTCACATAATTTCCATCTTGAATTGTGGATATTGAAGTAGGTTTTCTCCAAAGGAATTCTGAAATGTCCCACTATTTCTTGAAGAAATTATCCACACCCACTTAATTCAAATGAGATCGGTTCACACCCCCAATCTCTCAACCCACCACATCTAATTTTTTTTCTAAAAACTCACTAAGTTTTCCTCCACAGGAGGTACCAAAAGAATCTTTTTAGTCTAGGTAGGATCTTGGGGGTAGGCATCCAGAAAACCCCTCATTATCTGGTTCTCACATTTTCAAACATTAAAAGTTTAAAAATATGAAACTTTTAAATCTTTCAAGTCAAGTGTTCCTACACCATAAGGCAGGGAGATACCCATGAAGGTTCGAAGGCCAAGGTCTGGTTGTTCTGTACATCCCCCCTTGAGTCACCCAACTCTTGGATGACCCATTTCTGGGGCTGAAAATCTAAATGTCGCACTTTGACCAAGGTACCTAGTGGGCAAATTTAGGACATCTACCTAGGTGGAAATTGTGGGTTACAATTGCACCTTGATCAGATTTTGTGTGGCTCTTGGGAAATATCGCCAGCTTTTTTGGGATATGAACCCTCTACCCCTCATTATAACTGATTATTTCATCCTTCACTAGTTCCTCTTCCGGTGGCTTCAGACTCCATTGTTGAGTGCTCTTGGAAGGTCCAATGTTATTTGAGAGGAAGGACAATACGTCTTTTAAGACATGAACATTTGTTTTCTTTGTTCTCCCATGCGGAAAAAATCCACCTGCCCACATGTATACTTATTTATAGTTGATTTATGTATGATGCTCATTTGATTACATGCAATTTTCAGATATATTATGAAGATCCAAATTATACAAGTCTCTTGTTCATTTATTTCTCTCATCACCATTTTCACACATTCACTTTGCTAGTTGAACATTATAGGGGACCCACAGAATCCCTGTCATTCCATATGCTTGCAGAATCTCCCTTCTATTATAGAAGGATTTCTTAGTCTTTCCAACTCACCGACTTAACCATCTCACACCCCTGTGAGAGCCACTATTTTGGGGTCATATTTTCTTGGTTCCACTTTACTTGGGTCCAATTCCCAAGGCCATCCATCCACTAGCTCTCCTTCACAAGGAGGCGAGGGGGAAAATCCTTCTTAAGGGAGAATTACAACCCCACCAAACCCCCCTCAAGGGTCAGGTCCACTACCTTCTCACACCATGGTTGGGACTAATCCTCCACCACCACCCCCCATGCCATATTTTTCATCTCTCAACATTCCTGATTTGAGTAAACTCACGAATGATCCTATATTACATGACCCCACATGGCCCAATATGCACCAAACTACCTTCAGATATTCCAAAATTTGAAGGAAAATTGGGGGAACATCCTGCCAAACATGCCATGACCTTCCACTTATGGTGCTCTTCAAACAACATCATGGATGACTCCATCCTCTTAAGGTTATTTCAACGAACACTCACTGGTCCATCAGCCAAATGGTATGTGGACAAAAAATTAGGATCCCACGTGACGTTTCAATCCTTGGCCAAATCCTTTTTGGACTTTTTCAACTACCAGTTCATCATGACACTGGTTCATAACTGCTCTCTAAGTGAAAACAAACCTCAACTATGCATATTTCCGACCATATCCATGAATGACGTCGATGACATAGTCTATGCAAAGAAGAAACCACCAAAGAACAACGTCTTGATTGGTTTCTAAAATTATTCGTCTTTATACTTGCCAAAGACATGGCATCTACCTTCCCCCAATTTGAAGAGGAAGCCATCAGCAAGGCTCAATAGTTTGACCTCATTTATGCTTAATCGGGTTACTTATACATAGTAATACCCGATGCAACCAGACCTATACCATTTGGCCAAGACAAACCTGGGATGTCTCACACGACGGATGGGTTGATTGGTACCACCACACACCACAACCTGTACATCCAACCACCACTTATGTATGGTATAGACCAATATTCGTCGATACACAGAGGGCCATCTTATTATCCTCCTCCCTCTTACCAACAACCATATTTTGTTACCCCCCCTCCACCCATGAGTGGACCCTTGCCGACACCCATGATGCACCTGAACTCTCAACCAAGTTCTGGTTCCCCTTCTAGCTCAACATATAACCTGGGCAATAGTGAAAGCGCTTCACCTTCCTGTGCGCCCTATGGATCGTTCTCACAAAAAAATATGTATTTTCCTTTTCCTGGTCCTCCACAGTCGGTTTCTCCTCCACATGGACAACCACACATAGGCGTTAACTTTTTTCATCCCCCTCTCATTCAACAATTTCATACTTTTGAACAGTTGAATACAGAAAATCCATCCCATGAGTCGAATAATTCCAAGAAGAAAGGAAAAAATTGAAACAATATTAACCTAGGACCCGGGGAAAATAACCCCCAACAAAACCAACCTATTGGGGGGAACCAGAATCAGGGTAACCAGAACCCCCAAGGGGACAATAACAAAAAACGTCAAGGGAGGAACAACAACAACAACCTCCAGAAAAACTTCCCTTGTGCTCTTTGCGGTGAGAATGGACATTATACCCACCATTGCCCCCAAATTTCTGACTTTAAACAGATGAAAGAATCATTGAACGCGCCACATCCTCTAGTGTCGCCTGCCCCTGATTAGGCCCCACAACAATATTTGTAACAACCACCCCCAACTGTGTTGCAAAACCCTATTCCACACCAAGGTGTGATGAATACCCAACATGAGGTACATCCTGCCCCACCACAAATGGGGCAGTATCAAAACCTAAGGACCATCCACCCTGGAAATCTGGTGGATCACAATATCCTCCTCACTAGTGAAGAATAAATTCTTCTACAAACGCACAGTCGGCAATACAGTGCACCCCCTGAACCTACTACCACCACATCGAAAGAAGCTCGAGCTACATCCAGACAACCCTTGATGATTCCATTCCCTAACAATGAACCCCCCATTCATATCCCTTGCATTCTGTTACGATGGAATGTCAACAACCCTCAGGCTAGGGAAACACACAATTACAGTCTAGTCGATGACTTGGCACAACCTCCTGCAGCCATGTCTGTATTGGAGGTCCTCTAAACCTGTCCAACTCAACGAAAATACTTACTTTCCACCTTGGGGGAATTCAACCCAGATGACACTAGACTCATCACATTTGATCTAGATAGCGGAGAACCTTGTCTCCCCGCTCTGGTAGCTTTTCAGATACCAATCAAGATTCAGAACATCACGGTTCATCGATGTATCATTGATGAAGGTGCATCCACATGCATCACTTCCAAAACTATATGGAAGAAACATGGATCCCCTGATCTTATACCATCTGCCATCACATTAAGAGCCTATGATGGCCAACCATCCTCCCATGAAGGGCTCTTTCAAAATGTCCCCATAGAACTCGGGGTAAAAACCATTATCATAGACATTGAGGTTATCGACGCCCCACTTGATTACAATATCTTGTTTGGATGTAGCTACATGTGCGCTATGAAGGAGTGGCTTCTTCTGTGTTTCTAACAATGATGTTCCCCCACAACGGGAAAATCGTCACCATCGACCAAATCACGCATTATGAGCCTAACCATTCCTCCAACATCAATAATATCTTAGCTCTTGTCTACACTAGCTCAGATGCTTATTCACTCATGGATATGGGCCTCGTAATTTTTAAGGACCCATCCTTGCTGGGGGCATACCATGGAGAACCACCTCTCATACACCCTTCAACACACATGTATCTTCTAATGGAAATGACATCAGAGACACCATCCCTCCCATTGAGGCCTCTCCTCACCTAGACGTCCCACTAGTGGAAGAAATTTTACCTCAGGGTTTCCCTGAAAACCCTACTACACTACTTATCCCTGATTTCCCCATCCCCCAAGGGAAAATCCCAGTTTGGGAGACAATCCCCCAAGCCATCACTCAAATTCCCTTCTTCTACCCCCCATTGGGAATAGAATAATTCTAGGTAACCACAATGCTTACCCTTCCCAACATGGTGCTCACCATCCCGATATGGTATCTACACTCACCCATGATGGTTCCACAGCCATCTCTCCCTCCTAAATCTGAGGGAATCCTGATGAAGATTTCAGTACTAACTCCAACTACACCACCCTCACCCCCAATCACCAGCACCCTTGCTACAGTTGGGGGCAGATGGAAGAATAAAGAGCCCACCGCTCCACTTCCTCCTTGAGTTCAACCTCCTTGTGCACTTTGCGAAAGAGAGGGACACCCCACTAATATATTTCCTTCTCTTCATGAATTACGCAATCTGATCCAAATCCATCAAGAAACCACATCTCTCACCACTTCACCAAGTGCCTCTAGTACTACAAAAATGCCCCCCACTATAGGTAGTAAAGGGTTGTGAACCAAATTCTCTTGTGCCATCTGTTCAGAATATGGCCATTACATTCATCATTTCCCAGCTCTACCTCAGTTTCACCAAATGCTAACGGCAGTATGCCAAACCTTTCAGCAAGAGCAATCTCCACCACAAATTTCAGGTACCCATGTCACTGACATCCATTATGTCTCTACCTCAGTACCCAAATGGATGAGGTGCCCTTTCTCTCTCTATGATTCACTTGCTCATTTCACATACCAGTGTCCTTTTATTGTTGAATACAGGCGTCGTCAATTATACCTTATTCAAAATCATTCAACCACCTTACCTCAAGTGATGCAAGTTACTTCCCATATCTCTTCTCCAGATATTTTCCATATCTCCTCCCCTGAACTTGAGTCACTTCCCACCCCTCCATGGTTCATGGATCGACTGTCTGAGGATATTCCCCCAAATCCTCCCAATTCTCTGGTTCATTTCCCACAAGAAATCTTACCCCCTACCACAGTTTATCCCCCACAATATATGGACATTTGGTTTATGTCAATCAAGCCATTGCAACATAGTTGCAATGTCCTCTCTATGTCTTCACCACTCAAGGACAACCACACTATGAAAGTCACCCGTGTCACCTCCCTGGATCCCTTATATTATCACATTTTTCACTGCGATGAAGATATCTTGGAGGAACTCACTACCCCTAATTGCCCATGGAACACGCTCCATCACTGAGTTCTTTTTCTCTCATAGGAATCCTTTGACCTTCCTAGACAAGCCTCCATAGGCACAATCAAAACCAAGGATTTTATTCCATCAGGGCATATAGATTGGTTCAAAAACCCTATCCCTACCCCAGATTCTTTTGAAGAAGGAAACATTGCCAACATTTCCCCCACTGTCAAAAATGAAATTTCCATCAAACCAGGAATCATAGAGGAAATCACCATTGGTGTTGCATGCTCCCCTGAAGAACTCACATCTTACAAAGCTCTCTTTAAGGAATACCGGGATATTTTTGCCTGGTCATATATGGGATGCCCGACCTCAATCCTTCTATAGTCAAACATCACATTGACACATGGCCAGATATCACCCCAGTCTGTCAAAAGAAACGCCCACTTCACCTATCCGAAGCTATGGTTATCAAAGATGAAATTGACAAGATACACGCCGTAGGGTTCATATACCCCATTGTGTATACTTCATGGGTCTCGAACGTTATCCCCGTTAACAAAAAATGGGGCAATATTCGTGATTGCACCAACTTTCGCGATCTCAACCATGATTTTTCCAAATACATATTTTCAACCTCGTTCATCGACCAAATTATCGATGACTATGCATGCCATGAAGCCTTGTCCATCATGGGTGGTTTCTCCAGCTATAATTAAATCCAAATACATCCAACATATCAGTATAAAACCACTTTTACTACCCCATGGGGTACTTTTTCTTATCGTGTCATGCCTTTTGGAATAAAAAACACAGGTGCTACGTTCCAACAGGCCATGACTTATGTTTTCCATGATCTTTCTCACATCATCCTCGCTTACTTGGATGACCTCACTACATGATCCAAGAAATGAATTCAACATTTAGATGACTTACGAGTTGTCTTTCAATGATGTCGCCAATAAAATATTCGCTTGAACCCTCTCAAGTGTGTGTTTTGTTTCACTACCGAACACCTCCTTGGGTTCATTGTTTCCCAACACGGCATCACAGTGGACCCCCTCAAGGTCAAAGCTATCACATAAATTTCACCACCTAGGAATTTGCACCAATTGCAGAGCCTACAAGGAAAAGACAACTTTTTACGACGTTTTGTCCCAAATTATGCCACTCGCGAGCATGGTTTCCTTCGCTTACTATGCCATGATATCCCATTTCGATGGAATGAACATGCACAAACCAATTTTGATGATTTAAAATCGGCACTATCCAACACCCCTTTGATTAGTCCTCTAGACTATGGTCGCAATTACATCCTCTACTTATCAGCCTTAGTTGTATCAGTAGAAGAGTCCTCATCCAACTAGGGAACGATGGACGTGATCACGTTATTTACTACATCAGTAAAAATCTTTCAGGACCACCCCTAAAATACAATCATGATGAGAAACTATCCCTCGCAGTTGTCCTCGCAGTTCAAAAACCGCGTCATTATATCCTTCTTCGCACTACCAAAGTCGTGGAAGATTCCAACCCCATGCAATACTTGCTTAGTCGACGACAAATTAATGGAAAATTTTCACGATGGATTGCCATCCTTCAGGAATACGACCAAACTCATCATGGTGTTTCTCTTAGGTGCTAAAGGTTCACAAGTCAATATGGATTTTCCAGACGAACACCTCTTCTTCATCCCCTCAGATGAGCCCTGGTATGGCGACCTTCTCGTCTACCTTCGAACACAGAGGTTTGGGTCTCATCTCTCTCGAGATGATTTTCAGCGCATTTTCCATCAGGCCCCTCGATACCTCCTCATTAGTGACGTTTTGTACCGATGTGGGGTCGAAACCATACTTCGACGATGTCTGACCATCAACGAAGCAGACAAAGTTTTGAATGATTTCCATAGTTGCGCTTGCAACGGCCACCTCTCAGGTATGTCCACCACCCGAAAAATCATTCAAGCATGATACTTTTGGTCCACATTGTTTCATGACTGCATCAACGTTGTCAAGCGATGTGACAAATGCCATATCTATGCAAACAAAGCATGAGCGCCACCCGCTCTTCTACACCCATTCATCATTATCATCCCCTTATGCAAATGGGGCATAGCGTTCATGACTTTCAATCCTCCATCTAATAATAGACACAAGTATATTGTCATGGTAGTAGATTACTTTACCAAATGGTCTGAAGCCATGCCTACCTTCAACAATACCGTTGAGACAACAACACATTTTTTCTTCAACCACGTCATTACCCATTTCAGAGTTCCACTTTAGTTAGTGTCCAATCATGGTAAACACTTTGAGAATGAGATCTTCATAGAAATCTCCTAAGATCTCAGCTTCTCCCATGATTTTTCCTCCCCATACTACCCTCATCCCAATGGACAGGTCGAGGTTGTTAACAAAGTCCTCAAAACCATACTACAATGTACTATCAACAAACATAATACCAACTAGCATCATATGTTGTTTTCAGCATTATGGGCTTATAGCATGGTGTAAAACTACCACCGGTTTTATACCATTTCATCTAGTCCATGGGATCGAAACCAACCTCCCCATCGAGTGCGAAATTCACACGTTGTGCACTACCATCGAGCTATTACGTGACACTGCTCCAATGGAGCAGTGCTTTCTGACCTTAGAGTCACTGGATGAAGATCGTCGATATTCATTATAGAACAATGAGGCAGCTAAAAAATGGACCAAAGCCACCTTTGACCACCATGTCAACCTTCGTTCATTTAATGAAGGAGATCTCGTCCTAGCCTACGATATCTCTCACGATACTCTCGGTCATGGGAAATTTGAGTCATTATGGCATGGACCCTACATTGTCCAACACTACCTCACTAAAGGAGCCTACATCCTAGCCTCTCCAGAAGGAAATCCTCTCAAAGAACCCATCAACAGGTTGTACTTAAAGAAGTTTTACACCTGAGAGTAGTCATCCTACACTAGGCTTTTTCTTTGTACACATTTGTAGAGTTTTTAGTCTTCTTTTTTCACCTCCACACCTCATTTCTGATCTACCATCTGTGTTATTGGCATATGCCTCCTCCATCAGCCTACCACATCAGTTACGTTGACGGTGCTAGCCACTGGACATAGAATCTTGCTTCGTCCTCTTGGGCTCTCTATACCCCCACACATGCACTGCTCCACTCCAGCAGCATATGTTTGGGCTTAGCCACCAACAACCAAGCAGAATACACAACCATTATTGGTCTCCTCACCGAGGCCAGTCACTGCCACATTCGCCACCTTAGCATGTTGTTAGATTCCCATCTTTTCATCCTACATCTCAACAATGTATACCGTGTTCGTGATCTTTGCCTCTTTCACAAATACCTTCAAGTTAGACTCTTATCTCGAAACTTTGATTCAATTACATTTACACATATTCCACGACAATTTAATCAAATACCATATAACATGGCTAACCTAGTATTAGATTGGCATTTATCACATCAAGACATCATTACATATACATAAATCATCAAAAATCAGTCACAGTATATATATTAGACATCATACACCATCAAAAAGATCCAAAATGTGTGTATCCATCATATATATATTTATATATCGATCAAATTACCATAAATATTTACAAAAGTACAACATATACATCGGCCATAGGCCAGTGAGTCCCCTCACCCCTATAGGTACAAAATGGGTACCCCCTACCCTATACAAAATGGGTATCAACTACCATGTTCAAAATGGGATAGTAAGCCTATATAAATACAAAAAACAAAATCGGCACTCATGGTGCCCCCAGGGCTCCCCCACCAGGTCCTCTATCAGCAGGAGGCGGTCGCACTGGCCCCTGGTGCACCGGCTCTCCAACCATCTCCTCCTCGAGGCCTAGAGGCCCCACATATCAAAACACAAAAATAAATATAGAGTCAACATCCATATATATATATAAACATATGCTACACTATCAAAATCACAAAACATAAAAAAACCAACATACCTCTCTGGTCCCAGACCTCTCTAGGAGGAAACTCCATGTCCAATTCATGCCGAAAATCCATCTCACCATATGGATATCGAATTTTAATATGTGGCATGTGATGCCACGCACATTCCAACGTGTCCGCAAAGTAGTGGTCGCCCTCTCCCCCTCTGTGTCGTGCCAAAATATTTTCCCACCACATCAGTCGCGACTCCTGCGGCCCTACGGGAGGAAGCAAAACCCTCGGGAGCAACATATGAACCCTCTCCATAAACCATTCCACTAGTATGGACCCAAAGTGATGTTGGATCATGTTGTCATTGATGACAATGGTTTGATTGATTGATGTCAAGTGATTGATTGATGTCAAAAGATTGATTGATTGATGATTGATGTAATATAATATGTATTGTCCTTGATGAGAATGCATAGATGAAGATGGATCAATGATTTGTCATTGATATGATGAAGATGGATCACTAAGTTGTCATTGATACATGATGAAGATGGATCGATGTGGTTTCATTGGTATATGATGCATTGTTGGAAAAATGTATAGATGACTCATTATTGTCTTATCATGATTGATAAGGTGCAAAAATGGATGAACTCCAAAGTGGTCCCC
>ML792032.1:202740-222839 GCA_009831015.1 Picea engelmannii
CTCTGAAAAATCATGGACTCTGAAATATTTCTTCAGTCCAAGTAGCCAGGCCTCAGCTTCCTCTCCCTTCTTTATCTCACTGTCGAAGGAGGGAGGTTTGGCCTTTCTGAATTCCTCAAATTTATGACCCTTGGAAGTCTTTTTCTTCTTTTGTTTTCTTCGAGAATAGGAACTAGTCCTACTGCTGGAAGAGCCTTCTGAATCGCCAGCTTCCTTCTCTGTGGAATCGTCTGGCACTGGTCCTTTACCTCTGGGGTGGACCTTTCTTGAGGTGCTCCTCTCAGTATGGCCACTGATATGACCATGTTTCTGCATCTCGGGTTCATGTTGCATTTGTCGCTATAGGTTGGATAAGATCTACAGTAAAACTGCATTAATTTCGGTTTGCTTTTCTTGTTCTTTCATCATCCTTTCATTGTCAGCCTTGCAGCTTTGCAATTCAACCATGAGACTCCTCACGGTCTCGGCTAGATATGGAGGGGTTCCTATTGCTCTTCTTTCATCAGACTCTTCGTCTCTATTATGGGAGCCTTCTCCCATCTCTTGGTGAGTCACCATTTTCTGCGTCTGTAAATTCCCGCGGCTGATCATCCGCTTGGCAGAAAAGATAAACGTTGGTTGTTAGTCAAGAGTTAGATACATTTTTATAACCTACACATAAATTCATATTTTCACATGTATACCCATATAACAGGGGTTTTTCATTTGGGTCTTAATCTTTATCTATCCATCCATCTCAATTGCAAGAGACTCTACCTACTTTAGTAGGTAGCCATCGTAACACTAAAATAGGACAACGAAGTTCATGTCCAGATTATAGTTTCATCCTGCAATCCTTCTTCTTAAGGAGAAAACGCAGATGACAATGTCTTCTTACGCGGCTCGTGCCTGAGCTGAAGCAGGCCAGGTGTTGTAACCATGCTCTGATACCACTTTGTCACATACCCACTACCTCAATCAAATTTTTCTGGTCTTCTGCTGAATCAGAGCCCCGAATTACCTACGGAGGCCTAGCGCAAGCTAGCTCTTTCTCTCTCCCCATTCCCACGTGGTCGCGGGTCATGGTCATAGTTCAAATAATCAAGGTGCCTCTTTGCATTTCGTGCCTCGGTGCTACAGAGGTGTTGAATCGTTCGACTCTGCAACCGCCCAACCCCGACAGGGCTACCGTCCGACCAAGAGGGACGAATTCCAACAGGGCTAGAGAATAGCCAATGAGAATAGGCCTCATCACACGGTTAAGTGGAGTACAGGTGGCAGAGGGGGAATGTGACATGGTAGTCAACAGGATAGGAGGGGGCCCCACTTCACACGTCACACTATTCCAAACCCAACCCCCCCCCCCATTAAAGGCAGAATGGCAAGGGGGGTCCAGAATTCACCTGAGCACCGCTGATCAAGGTCAATTAATCTCAACCGTTCGAGAGTTGCACGTCCAATTCCGGACCCCCCCCCACTGCTAAAGGCAGAACAGCAAGGGGGCTCCGGAATGAAACCTCAGCTGTAGATCTAGGTGGGTGGACTCTGGCAATCCAGATCTGCTCATTACTTACCTTAATGCACATTCGCACCCTGGCTTAAAGCCAGCATCTCTTCCTCACATCTAACGGTCGTTACAGACCCTGAGATCCTCCGAAAGAATCTCATCCATTCATCAGGGTTTATCATTACGAGAGTTCGAACTCTCGATCATGGGACTCCCGAATTCTCAATCCTTGATTTCCCGATGCGGTTAATCTCGTGACACGTGGCCTCTGTCAATCGGACGACTCATATCTATTCCGGGGTTTTCACCATGGAAAATCCCGAACTCTCGTCACCAGGATTCCCGATTCCACGATTCCCGATTTCCCAAAATGGGTAATCTTGCGGCACGTGGTCTCCATCATTTGGACGGTTCAGATCTATCTCAGGGTTTTCACCATGGAAAATCTCGAACTCTCGTCACCAGGATCCCCGATTCCGCGATTCCCGATTTCCCGAAATGGGTAATCTTATGGCACGTGTCCTCTGTCATTCGGACGGCTCAGATCTATTCTGGGGTTTTCACCATGGAAAATCCTGAACTCTCGTCACCAGGATTCTCGATTTCGCGATTCTTGATTTCCCGAAATGGGTAATCTTACGGCACATAGCCTCTGTCATTCGGACGGCTCAGATTGGTTCCTACCCGTGCATTCTTCCACAACTCCATGGACGTGGAAAAATCAACGGTCCAGATACTCCCATGGACCTTGGAGATCTACGGTCCTGAGTTCTTCGCTGTCCACAAAAACACAGAAAACAAAGGGGTAAGGCAATTAACACCCTACTCACCCCTACCAATCTAATGGTCATGCGTGACCACAGGTTTCTCGATGGAATCTCGTCCGTCAATTAATACCTATCAGGGTTGAGGCACTTAACACCCCATCTTCTTCTTCTGATCTGACGGTCGTGAGTGACCACAAATCTCCCGACGGAATCTCATCCGTCGATTCGATACTTCATCCTTATGTTGCCATCTCGTGTTTTCAAGAGGGTCGTTCCTCCTCGTGCAGGGTTACTAAGGCCTTACGCCTTCACATTCGCTTTCCCAGTTCTTGATGGGCTTTTCAAGGAGGGTATCTCTATGGGGAGGCTCTTACCTAGGGTACTATCTGAGGCATATAAGGGTACCCTTCTCCCACAAATCAGACATGCAGTATGAATTAGGTCAGTAAGCATATAAATAGCGATTTATGAAGACATAATCCATATGTAGTCTTTCCATTATAAACATGCATCTACCAGTATTGAACAAAACACCATACAGACATTCTTACAAGGAAATCATTCATAGTTTCACAGCTTATGGGCATAATTATCAGAATAAACATATATATTTCAAGATGCCAGAGGCAAAACACTTATCGGAAATAACACCAGGGGGTTAAGCTATTGCTGAGAGGGGTGCTCGTTTCCACCCAACCATAGGCTCAGCGACTCCCAGCGGATTTACCACTAGCCACCCCCGAGCTGAGACCACGATGTTGTGAGACTGCGTCTCTATTTGCTAGTGACCAGGAGCGAAGGTTACTCTCCTTCCTCTCTACTATCACCCACTCTACGTATTTCCAGAGTTCTGCTCTTCCCCTCACTTCTTCCCCCAATCGCTTCTACCCCACGCCTTATCCTCTTGCGAGGTTGCATGTGGCATGATTTCCCTCGCACTGGTCAGTCATGATGGCTCTACGGATGGGCGGTTCACCTCCCCATCCCTCATTAATTCCTGAGGAGCCATCAACCTGCCAACCTGTGAGACATTTAATTTGGGGCCAACAAGCCGCTTTTGGTTCTCCGGGCGAGTGAAGTCCAAATACGGTATTAATTCTCGGTGGAAGTTAACGCCACCTTTCCAGGTGCCTTCCACTGCCATCGTGGTCTCTTTTTCTGCACATCCCCTCTCAGCAGTCCTGCAATTATAAATTCATAATGTTATTCTCATTCCTTGACCTTTTCCATAAGGTCCATTCACATCACATATTCACATTCATGAGTTTGCCACAGTTCTGGCCAGTCCAGTTATTTTTACAAACTGGGGGAAACAGGGTGTTACACATTCCAATAGGCCATTCCACTCACCTCTTGAGGGAATAGGCATTAATTTCTTCATCATTTTCTTTCTTTTCTACTGTTATAATAAGAGCTCTCCATTAGGGAACTCAAGATCCCTCCCAAGGAGGAAGAGGGGACTCATAAGTCCTCATTTCTCTACGATTTTTTTCCAACTAATATAGTTATCCATTGGTGGCATAATCTTGGTCATTGGTTTTTTTTTTATAGTTCTAAAAGTTTCTTATGCATTATAGTTTTATTTCTTTAGTTGTTTTTAGTTTGTTTACTTGTTTATTTCATGTGCTTGGTTTGTTTAACTCATGCACTAACCTCTGTCTTGTCTACAAGGCCCAACTAGGCATGCAAGTGCCCTTGTTTTTTTCATCCAAGTGACGAAACGGACACAACATAGAAGACAAACATTCCTCCCAACCATAGTATTTTTGTTCCAATTCTCAACAAGAAGACACCTCCAATATGGGGCTATGAATCCACAAGATATGGTGGTCCCTAAGGCTAGCTAAAGTCTCCCTCTCATAGTAAAAATCACAACTAATTCTAGTCCACTAGCTCTCTTCCCCTCAACTTTCACAACCCAAGGGATGCAATCCCCCTTCACTGCTCATCATCCCTCAAGAATTTCCACTCCCCTCTAACGCTTCCATCACAAGTTGGACAAGAATTATACTTGTTGGGACCTCGAGACTTCTACAACTACAACACAAATTCACCTAGCATCAAAACAAGTGCTTCCTTGGAATAATTTTTAACAGAACTTCATTCACAAGTCCACAACCTCTTTCTCCACAAATTTCCAACTCCAAACAGCTTCCAAACATTACCACAATAGCTACCTTCAAGATTCAACACTCACAACTCCAATACTGGCTAGAAAAATCCATGTAAAACCAACTCTCTATGCAAAAATGTGAATGCATAATTCTAGTCCCCTACCCATACGAATTTCCTCTCTTCCCCTTTCTTGATTGACTTTCACTCTTCCCCAAGCTTCTTTTACTCAGCCCTCCATGCTCTCAATAACTATGTGAAGTGACTCTCACACCAACCCTCTTAAATGAATTCAATTATTGAGTTCTAGAACACTCAACAACTAATAGAAGGTTCATCGTAATGACAATTGAGAAAGAAATGGTTTGGGTTTAATAAACACAGGTAATATCTCCATGTTGGATCCCTTACCTCTCTTTTGGACACTTAGCCCTGAAATATTCATCTGTGTTCGTCTGTAATTGACAATACATTTTATTCATTATATCAAATTTACATCATTTACATATTACGTCTCTTTGTCTCTTGGCCACATATACATCAATTGATTCTCGGCCATATACTACATCTACAATATACATCACTAGTTTGAGGTTTGAAAATGGGGATGTCATATTCCTCTCCCCCTACAAACTACACTGTCCTCAGTGCACATAACCATACAGTTTGCACATTGACATATATAAAAACATTACATCAAAATACTCGATAATTCCACAACATATTTACTAACACAACAATTTCAACTAGAAAATCCCCTTTCCCCTCAATCCACACATCGGTTGGACATGAAATATCATAGTTCTGTCTCCAGGAACTTCAGCAGCAAAAATGGAGTCTTCATTCACTTATGTAGAAATGTACATTCATTTTTCTTCAAAATTTTCAAAAATTTGCGGGTATGCTTCCTACATGGCTTCGTCGTGCTTCCATGTAGCATTTTGTGACACCCTTGTTTCCCCCAGATTGTAAATATTATTATTATTGTGAACAAGACTATAGGTGGATATGTCATGTGAATGTTGGACAAACAATAAACCTTATTGTAGAAAGTAATGTATATATTTTGTTATTTAATAAAAAGGAAATTGTGGCATGACTATTGAAAAAGGGTTGCCAGATAGATCATGATGCATGAGAGGGATGGTAAGGGGAACCAATAATGGTGAGATGAACCCTACCAGGCCTATACTCTGCTGGATATAAATTTTGCAGACCCAGAACAATGTTTTGTCCCAGAAAGCTTAATTGCCAGTCAGGCTGGTAGTTGGGAAGTCTTCCTCAAGCGTCAATGAGGTGATGGGTAGAGTACCCATCTAGAAACTTCTTGATCTGACCCACAAAATATTGATGAGAAAGTAAATAAATGGAAGGAAAATCATGGGAAGAGGGCATAACTAGAAGAAGGAGAAGAATAAGAAGACAAATACAAATGGTTATGAGGACCAATGAAGAAGAGAGAGAGCATGAGGCTCTCTAGTTATGAAGAGAACTGAGAAAATAAGTTGTTATGGGTTCAGGAGCACTTGGACAATATTTTCTAATCAAGATTATCAAAAAATATATAATGATTGATTGAGAGACCATAATAGGCTCCTAGCTTGGTGGATAGAAAACTGGACTGCCAGCTTTCTGTGGGAAAAGGAGAGTAACCTTTGTCCCTTGTTGTTGCAAAGATCAATAATAGTCCCTCTCATGCAATCATGATCTATCTAGGGGCTGGCCAGTTGAGGAATACTGCCATTTTCCACACTTCTTCTTTTTCATTTCCCTATCTTTTGGGTTTTCAGGCTTATTGACCCCAAGAAGGGATTGTACCTCATTTCATGGGAAAAGGGGCTAAAGGGACAAAGGCTCTGTAGCTCGAAAAAAGAAAAAAACCATGATTGATCCCTCTAGATTCTCTCCCTAAGGTACTAAGAGAAATGAAATGCTTCTTCATAAAAAATCAAGGACCTTTAAAAAAAAACACATAATTAATAAATTTCCCGCTTGTTGGGGGAATGCATTTGTGGTGTATTTTACTTTCCTTACACATGGAATTAAATGTGTTCCTAAATTCAAGTTGAATTTTGGTACTCCTTTCTTTCCATTGTGTATAGCAATAAATTTTTTGGACCATAATAAATTAATGGAAAATAAAAGGAATTGGAAAAATTTTGCATTGCAAACGATGGACAAAACACACCCTCTACAAAGGCACCCATAAATGAGAAAATATGAGCCCTTGATATGTAAATAACCCCATCCAAAAATTCATACCCCTATCCATATCATATTCACTACATGAATTAGAGAGGTTCTTGTTTGGAAAGACTCATTGACTTGGGAATTGATCTAACCAATAGGGAACCATAAAAACCCTCCCATACTTAAATTTGGAAAATTTTGTAAGGTCTTTGAGCATTTGTTTATTTTAAAAAGGGGTTTATTTTGTTAAATGTGGCTTACTTGGCATGATACATGTGACTTGTGGACCCTTGGAGGATGTATGTTTTTTACTTTGTAGGACCTTTCCAGGTGGAAAGCCATTCCATGGAGGAATTGTGCCATTGTGACCTTCATGGGGGGTTGAAGACCCCAAGGATGCATGCCATACCCCAAAAGATGGGAAGATGACCCCGAAGCTATTATTCACTTGAGGTGATGAACATTACCTTTGGAGGCACCTTTATAGCACTAGAGGATGATATTGTATCCCTTTGCACTTGGAAGGTGGCCTTTGAAATCCTAGTGTGTCACCTTTTAAGCCTTGACTTCATGTGGAGGCTAGGGTTTTGGTAGGATTAATGGTACCATATATGATGTTATGTGGTTTGAAGGAAGGAGAGGCATGGAATGAGCACTCTAGAACATGATAGCTTGACACTTGGCCTTTGGAGGCCCAACGACTTGCATCTTGAGGCTCAACATCACCCTTCTAGGACATGACATCATGCCTTTGAGGTTTTTACTTTATGTAAATTTCATTATTGTAAATTGTAATAAAAATGGGTCAGCCCTCTTTTAATTTGTTGTTGACATGTTTATGTGGAAAAATTGGTTTATATGGCCTCATATAAATAGAGGCCAACTCATTTTCATTTTATACATAACTCACTTGAGAATTACATAAAATCTTGGCTGAAATTTTTTCCCTACTTGGGAAATTTTCTATCACTTGTCTCTTGTACAAATGGATGCTTTACTTGTCTATTGGTGGAGGAAAGGCTAGCAACTTCTCTTCGATTCTTGTTCTTGGAAATTTTGGTGGAATATCTTTGATAAGTAATGGTTTTTCATGCTATCTCTTGGATTAGATAAGGAATTTATACAATTTTGTGTGTTTATTCTTGATTTTAAGGTCATTTTTTAAAACCCTTGGAGTAGTATAAAGTCATAAACCCTCCATCAAGGAATTTCTCTTCATTGTTATTGAATAGGCTTAAAGGATTGGTATGAGGAATAAAAAGTCTTACACCCTTGTATCAATTCCTTGCTAAGGTTTGTTTACTCTAGAGAGTAAAAAGGATTACACCCCTAGAGGAGTAATAAACCGTATCCATTAACAAGAGATTGCATAACCCAATAGATAAGGCACTAATGTATTCATTGGAGATTGAATATTATTGCATTGGTAAACATGAATTTTGAGATATTGAATTATTTAAGTGTTGATCTAAACTCTATATGCTATTATCTCTCTTGTGCCCTAAGGACATCTTCATTTTCCAAGGATCTATCTGTTGTAATAAACATTTAGCTACAACCAATAGGGTTGCAACAAACTCAGTCTCTGTTACTCTTTTACTCACTTTTCTACCACTGAAATTCACTTGTAAGTCATCATAATTGATCTACTATATAAGAGCTATTGTTTAGGTGGCTTACTTGTTTATTTTAGTGGATAGAACTTTCTGCTATAGTAAAGGTTTGCTACATACATAAGGATTTTATCAAACTCTCCTGATGATAGTCATTAACAACCCTCTCTTACTATCAAAATATTGGTTTAAATATTAGAAACTTGTATACTAATTGATAGATTTATTTCCAACATCATAAATTTGATTTTCATGGTTTTATTTGCAGTTGACGTAGTTTCTTTACTGTTGATATATATTTCCATACTACTACAATTTTGGGACAACAAGGTTTTTTTTTATTCCCGATTGGTTTTTGAGTCTTGTATCATCATATATTGTCTTGTTCAGACAGATCTAACATTGTTTTGTAGGTACACAACCTCAGAAACCATTCACCACCTCCTAGACTCTTTCCCCAAGTCTCATTTTCATCCTTGACCTTGACCAATAGGGGTACTCTTCGAGCTCATTTTTTCTCCCATCATAATCCCCCTAGGTTCATTTGGGAATCCTCCCTCATTTTGGACTCATCCTTCACTAAAATGAGGGGTACATCTATTCAGGTGATAGTGATAGGTGTTCCCAGTTGTGTCAGACACTTGGTGTTTGAGTTGGGATTTTTCCAAACTACAAACTATAAGATAAAAGGATGAATATATCTAGCACCCTTTCCTAAAAATTCTTTTCAGTTGCAATGTTGAAACCTCTCTAACGAATATAAGTCTTGGAATACCTTGCACCGTCCTTGAATTTCCTTCCTCATGAAGGCATGTGAAATCTTTGTTGTAACAATATAGGATAGCATGATGCTTTTCCGACCAATCCATACCAATCAAGAAATCATATAACCCAAGTGGTATGATGTTCAAATATGCCTTAGTGCTAACTCCATTCATTCTTACTAGGAAATATTATAAAATTTCATTAATTTTCCTCTTGGTTCCAATGGCTAGCGAAACCAACCAATACTTTTCATTTTTACATCTCTTCAATTTAAACCTTTCAACTATTTTTGGGTCTATATAGTTATGAATAGATTCATAATCAATTATAATAGGTATAGGTTGATTATCAATCTTACCTTGTACCTCAATCATGTGGGATTGGTAATATACTTGTATGTTGTTGAAGGATGCATAAATCCTTGGCATGCTCCTACCCACTTCATCCATTGTATCAACTTCCTCAATGTTATGCATAGTCCCCATTCTATCTCCCTTGTGAGGAAAATATTTATACAAGTTCTCTCCTTCACATCCCCAACACCTTATGGGATGTTTCTTGGAATTTTCCCCAGGGAATTTGTCATTTTATGTTCACCTTGTGTGGTGTCCCTTGTTTATATGCTTGATATGTGTTCCTAACAAAAGTTCATTTGAATCCTTTCTTTCTCTGGTCCATCTTGCCTCTCATCTTAACATCCTAGGCTTTTTGAAAAGATGGACTTCCTTTATTTTGTGGATACAAATACTTATATTTTCTTATGACTTCTTCCAAGGTCTTGGGCTCATCAAAATGATTTTTTTCATTGTAAAAAGAAGGTATCCCACTAATAAATCTTTGTCTTTTTACCTTCTCATCCTTTATGAAGCCAACATACCTCAAAAATTCAAGGAATCACATCTCATACTCATACATTGTCATGCTTCCAAGATTGAGTTCAAATAACTCTAGCATTTTCTTTTCATGATATTTCTATTGAAAGTATTTCTTTCAAAAATACCTTCTGAACTCCCTCCATGATATCCTCTTCTCATTAATGCGATCAACCTGTTTGAGTTGATCCCACCACATATATGCCTTTCCTTAAAGATGGTATATTGCAATTTTGGATTCTACATTTAATGGATACTTGTGCAACTGGAAATATTTACTCATTCCCAACAACCAATATTCAACATATTCTCCCTTCCTATGATCTCCATCAAATAATGGTGGATTGATATTCCAATGCTCTCCTAGAAAAATATCTGACTCAGGCCTCCTTATCTATCTCCTCATAGGGGACACACTTAGGTTGTTCTCTAACCTTGAACAATGCATGTTGTCTTCTAGTCAAGTGTCCTTGTGAATGATGATGACTTATAATAACACTCCTTGATTGGATAGATCATCTATGATCCTCCCTTCTATTGTGAAATATAGATGTTTCTACTTTCCTTGCACTGGATACACATTTTTTTTTTTCAAAATATATATTTACTTGCCTCTGTAACATATTTGAACTCTGTAGTAGATCCTCTTGAGCTCTTATCATCCTTCCATTTTCTACTATATAACTCTTCACTTATTTCTGCAAGCTTTTCATAGTATCAACCAACTCTTTTATCTCTACCCTACTTCTATTCCCATTGGAATTGGTCTCTTCATTTCCCATGCTAACATGTAATCCTTTGATCGCATCCTCATGGTTGTAATATCCTTGGGTATCCTCCATATATCTATTTCTCATATAGGAACCAAATATGCTTTCATCTACATCTAATACTACAATAAATGTGGATGTAACAATTATTATTATAATCATTCATATTGTAAAATATTTCATTAATTAGATTACATGTCATTCTTCATATTAATGTATGAGAGTTATGGATGCATTGGAATATAATTCTAATTATTTAGATACATTCTCCTGTAAATTTTCTTTCCAATGACTATATTCATGCATCATTCTGAGTTCTGAGCTAAAAGTTAAAACCTTTTAAAGTTTGCATTTTATACTCATTTGTGACTTGTTTTTGTTGATGCAGTTTATCTAAAAGACCATTCTCTATCACCTGTAGAATAAAATTAATCATGAATCATAGAAAATTTTATATCAAGAACAAATAGGATTTATTATTGTGAACATATATCAACTCTTATATTTTGAATATGATAGTCTAGTTAAATTCTGTATAAATCTAGAATTGATGACTTTGCGCTTTTACACTTTATCCAGACTTAGAATTTTTATCCAAAATTGGTGCTCTCCCAATTGGACAAAAAATAGAAAAAACTCCCTCAAGACTAAGTTGTTCAGATTGATGTGTACGTAAAATGTTGAATGGATAAAAAATTATGGATTGGTGATCTGGGGTCTCTTTTTCTCCTCTGTAGTTTTCAAAAATCCCTGAAACGTTCCTGAGAATAGTGGAATTTTCCTTGTTTGAGTATCCCCACACAAAATACCTTTGAATTTTTCTAGGATCCCAAGTGGGTATCTCCATGCATGCATTTTTAGATATTTATCAAAATTTCAACTTTACCTGGGCCCATGTTGCTTAGCAGGACCCCTATATTTAAAAACCATTGATTTATGTTTTCCAAAAAAAAGGTAGAATTATCTAGGGGCCCTAATTGGAATTATTGTATCCCTCATCAGTATGGACATACTCTTAAAATATAATTTGATTATGAGTTGAAACATGCATGTTACGGCCAAAACAAGTTTTTGGCTCCATACTTCTTTTTGTAAATTGTTTATTTTTGCTAACGTGGCAATCTAGATTGTAACATCCCCCATTTTGACCCCTAATTAATTTATAATAAATAATTATTAAATCATTGTACCTCAACATAGAGATATTATTACCATTCCATGGTAATCTGAACAATGTAATTGTATTATTTATTAATAAAGAAAGTCAACAACTAATTGAAGGATGGAGCACCAATAATGACCAAGACACCATGAGAGGGAATATTGAGGGGAATAGAAGGGGGTTCATCATGAAAGAGACCCCAAACCACATTGATAAATTATTTTGGATGCATAACCATTTATCTCCCTATTTTCCTAAATTAAAATCCAATCAGTGAATGAGGGGGGTTAGTAGTTGAACAACCAACCATTGATAATGAATCAAGGTATTGAGGAATGGATAAAAAAATGAAAACTATCATCCAAGGGTACAATAGAGTGCCCATATAATTTTCCCTAATTGACCCACGAGTTCTTCTGACACAAGAAAGAGAATATAATATGAGATAACATTCTAAGAAAAAGAAGACAAATATGCACAAGTGCATGATCAGTAAGATAGAGTTCTTGGAACCTGGAAGAGGGTTATAAATTTATTTGAGATGAGGGAGAACCCATGAGAATACTAGACTCAATAAAAGATAAAATAAATCATGTAATTGGACAGAGAGCTCGAACCCGACTTGGGATGAGAGGATCACAATCTTGATTCTTCTTGGACATAGACCAACATTATAAGGAGAGGGCACTAAGGGACTAGGTAGTATTGAAGGGTCTCCCTTGTGTAGAGGAAATGTAGATAGGAAGGCATGAAAGAAACCTCATGGGGCCCTAGGCATAGTGAGTGAAATAGGGTTTCTATTAGTGGTTGTGGTGAAGGAGAGTGACCTTCACACTATTAATTTTCTTGGAGAGATTGAATAATTCCGTTGGTGGTGTCATGGTCTGCCATGAGGGTGACCTATTGTAGAAACTAATAGTGCAATAGATCCTATAGTTTGGTGGAAAATAAATCACCCTTGGTCAGTTGGTTGGTTGACAACTCATGACATATAAGTCTCTTTTTGTGCTTGTTCTTTTCTACTCTATAAAATATGTGAATGTGTGTGCTTGTAAAATTAATGGAACTATATGGTTATGAGCAATAATTATGTAAGAAATGGAAATGAATGTATTATTTATGCTTCTTGTATGCACAATAATGTATTTCCTCTTTTTAGTTTGATTGTGAAGGGAAACTAGGATAATGAATTGAGAAATGGAATGGATGAATGAGGTTCCTTGAATGTATAGTGTATTACTATCTAGTTATTTTTCCTCTAGAATTTAACTGTTGGAGATCCATTTCATTGGATATTTCTTCCTCCTTCTAACACTATTACTATACAAGACAAAAAAAAATATGGGATTGGTGGGGGATGTTGAGATCCAAAGTTTCGTTGTAATATAAATCTCATATGTGGAACTTTGAAGTGGAACCATTGATGTGAGAACCCTTCCATGGGAAACCTAACTTATCGAAACCCTCAGTCGAGTTATCGGTGTGGTAGGATATGGAAATTTAGAAAAATACTTTATGTCTGTTTGTCTAAAATTCCATACTTTGGATACCAAAGGAAGTGCCACATAAACATTATGCCATGCCAATAGAGATATGGTGGTAGTTTATCTATGGTAGGGCCACGACAATGCGTCGAGGTGGTGGACTATGTGGTAGAGATTAGCGCAGTCTGAGATATCTTTCAAAGGGACCTTTTTCAAAAGTCAAAATCATGAGTGTCTAGAATTTCATGACTGGAACCTCACAGATGGAACCCTGAAGCTAGAGATGGACCCCCATTTCCAGAATGGTGAGTCAGGAGAGAAAACATACAAAAAAATCAATAAGTTTCCTTTTAATAAAATGTTAGATGTTGAATGCCACATTACTGAGCCATGTCAAATTCCACGTCAGCACCTTATCAGATTCGAGTTCATCATGCCATGTGAGAATGACACATCAAAAAAATGATCCATCGGCAAAGCCCCAGTGGTAGGCCTTTGGGAGAATAATAGATGGAGGAACCAAGAGAAGGAACCATGATTGTATGGGAATCCAGGAATATGGAAGTTCCTAAAATGCAGTTTAATGAAATGGATAGATGTTGGCTGGAGGGAGGAAGGAGGAACCATGACCAATATAGAAATCTAGAGATCTAGAGAAATCTATGAGAATCCTTTTAATAAAATGTCATATGTCAGATGGTGGAACCGGGAAGTGGAACCATGTCCGTCCAAAAATACAAAAATCATGAATTCCTTATTAATGGGATTGAAAAGTTAGATCCAAAAGCAAACCTATGACACATTGGAACCTATATCTTGTGAATCAGAAAGGTGGATTCCAGGTAATTGAATGTGTCACTTAAACATGGATTCCATGTAGGATAAATCTAGACGACATTGGTATCTTGTGCTAATGTGGAAATACCAGGTGGAAAAATATAAGTGGATTTGTTAGATGGAGCATGAAACATGGAGAGGATAGGCATCACCCCGTGGTAGATTCGGTACAAAGAGACAAGCTTATTAGTCGAGCTCCTTTAATATTAAAATAATGAGGATCGTTGATTAGTGTTGATCCCAACTAGCAAATATTTTAGGGTTAAGAAGTTTGTTAATCCCTATGCAAATTTAAGCATGAAGGAGTAAGTAACATGGTTAAGGAATGTGCATATTTAAGTCTGATTTTAATCTGAACCATTGATTTGGGTTATTCTCTTCCATGTGATCCAACAGACATGTAAGTTATACTAAATATGTATAAAGGAAAAGGGGATGGTACCCACTCATCCCATAGCCTATGGTTGAGCACCAAGAGGATACCTATCATTAGAACATGTCAATGAAGGTGATAAAATGAGTGAATTCCATGTCAAAGTTGGGTACATGTGGGACCCTCATTATTAATGGAATGGGAACAAAGAATTCGACTAAGTGATGAGAGTTAATCCTGACCATTCACCGGTAGTATAAATGAGCGTATATTGTCCATCACCCATATTTTTCATCAAAGGATGGTGTTTTCTTCCCATATCTATTATGGACAGATGAATCATTAGTGCATCATCTCGATCAGTCATCAAGGGATGGTTTTTTGTGCCCATCGACCTTCTGGTTGGATGAATCATTAGTCCATCAGCCTAATTGGTCATCAATGGATGGAAGTTTCTACCATCGACATTATGGTCTGATGAACCATCAGTGCATCAACTTGATTGATCATCGAGGATGGAATGTATTTCCTATCAACACTTTATTCTGATGAACCATCGATGCTTCAACTCGATCGACCATCGGATTTCTCATTTTTTTTTCATCGACGGCTTTGGACTAATGCCCCATTGGCCCTGTAAAAAGGAAGAATCCACACAATTGGCATGTGAGAGGTAGGCCCATGTGGATTCCCCATGCACTAATTATGTCAGTTGGTACATGTGGAGTTGCTCCACATGGGTTCCATGTGGAAGGATGATGTTATCACATTGATCTGTAAGAGATTTCATAGGGAACAAATTCTTCCCTAAATATCAGTTTTGAGGATACTTACATTCGTCGAGAAGATATTAAGGATAATAATCTAGTTTTGAGATCAGAATCAAAGATAAGATTTATAATTGGAAGAGTAAGTAGAGTGAAAAGAGAAAATTTGTATACCCCACCATCCCTAATGATGATTAGGCGGTCAGGTGTATTACATGGATGACATGGAATGGAACATGGATGATAATGTTGACCTATCAACCCTTGATTTGGCTATGTCATCATCCTCATTTCCCTTCATCGGCTATTGGTTTATTTCTCCCATTAACAATCAAGAAAAAGGTATAAAGTTACTTTTCATAGGATTTCACTAAACTTGTATATGAATCTCAACCATAGATCAAAATCAAAGTGATATCTATCTTTGATCTATGATCGATGATTTTATTCCACTTTTTCTCCATCGGTGATCGACGATTTTATTCCTCTTTTTCTCCATCGGTGATCGACGATTTTCTTCCACTTTTTCTCCATTAGTGATTTTCTTCTAAATTTCATTTAGACCTCGCTGAAATTTTCCAAACTCCAAAAATTCCATCGACAATAGGAAATTTTCTTCTAAGTTTCATTCAGAATTCATTGAACTCCAAAAATTCCATCGTTGATTGGTGATTTTATTCTAAGTTCCATTCGGACTTCGCTGAAATTCACGGAAATCCAAAAATTCCATTGGTGATTGATGATTTTTTTCTAAGTTTCATTCATACTTCACCGAAATTCATTGAACTCTGAAAATTCCATCGGTAATCAACAATGTTTTTCTAGTTTTTTTCTCAGACTTTGTCGAAACTTTCCGAACTATGAAAAAATAGAAGTTTTTGACCATCGATTTCAAAATCAAAGTGATCTCGGTTATCGATTCACCATACTTCACCAAATTTGTAGATGAATATTGACCATTGATCACCAAATCAAGTGAAATATGGGCCATTGACTCCCTAAACTTCATTTGCAATCATTGATTCCATTCAACTAAATAATTTTGTAATATTTATTTGAAATCCAATCACCCCATTGTCTATTGATGATTTTTCTTCATCAATGAACTGCAAAAAATGTCCATACATCATAGAATTTCACTAAGCCCGAAAAATATTAGTATCTAGGAGGAATCTAGGCCATAGATCTCAAAATAAAATTTGAACTTAGTTCGTGATTCATAAAACTCCAATATATTACCTTTTCCTTTTGCCACCATGGACCTTGTCAATCTATGTCATCATCAATACAAACATTTTCAAAAATACCAAAAAACAAAAATGAGAAATATAATAATTTTTTATGAAGTTTTCTTCTATGAAAATAAATATTTTAACATATCCAAAATTAATATTGGTATTTGATCACCAAGTTGAATGCAATCTAGGTCGTTGATTTTACAAACTCCTTACTCACCATTAAAACCTAAAATTTCGACCTTCCATGCCAAATTTAACTCTGCAACTTGTAGATCGATGCCATTGATCATCTCCTCAATTGTTCTGAGTGCAAAGTTGACTTGGATTTGATTAAAAAATTTGATATTTCACTCGAGCTTCACAAATTTCCCCAAATCCATCATATATCAAACTCTATCACAATGAATTTACCAAAATTTCAGTAGTATTTGGCCCATGCGGGTCTGGTGTTGAACCAAAACATATGATAACACTCTTTAGTGTCCCCCACAACTAAACCTATAATTTTTTTCTAATACCAATCTACCACACATGCCCACTATGGCTGCCTTCAAGCTCCTTCACTCTGCACTCCCTTGTTGTTCAAAACAAAACATGTAAAAATTGCCTACCATACCCATTCTAATTTCCCTTTTTCCCCATGCATGTTGAATCTCACATTCCCTAATGTTGATTTTACTCAAGCCCCATGCTCACATAAATGTGGGATGTGACTTTTCACGCCAACCCTGTTACATGTGTTTAATGATTGGTGCTTTGGTACACTCAAGAGGAAAATAGAAGGTTAGACACAATGATAATTTTAGAAAGTGAGTTGATATTAATAGACATTGGTAATTCCCCCTTGGACACCCTCTTAGAACCTCCCCTCTCTTATGGAAACTTATCCCCCGTTACTCTTTCTATGTCCATCTACATTCGACGATAAATTTATTTTATAATTTTTGATATACGATGTTTACATATTACATCATCGGGCCTATAGCCATATACAATATTTACATTATACATCATTAAAACAAGGATTAAAAACTAGGGATGTTACATTGTTGGTATCAAATATCTAATTGTATTATTTGAGATACTTTAATAGTGATTCGAGTGCTCTCCATCCATAATGATTCGATCCTTGCAAATAAAATAAAATAGGTGATAGGTGATCACTATTCACCTTTATTTTTTGTCACTAGTCTCTACAAATAATTTTTTTCCTATTTTTCTTCTCTCTATCCTTTCTCCTATCATCATCATCATCACCTCTAGATTCAAATCCACTTGAAATCGTATCTATAACAAGGTAAGTACAATATTTAAAACTCAATGATAATTAATTAGAACATAAACGAAATAACTAAAACATAGTGTAGACAAATAAAACAATCCATAATACACATAAATATGCTCACAATATCATTTTGTCTAACATTATTTCATTAAAAACTTAAATTTTCCATTAAAAAAATATTCCTAGGCGTTATGCAAGTCTTCAAGAAGAAATGGGAGAGAAGGGAAGATGGAAATGTTGAGGTTGGGGGGAGAAGAGAATAGAAGAGAAGAGAAGAGGGAGGAGAAGGAATAAAAAAATGAGGAAAAGGAAGAAGAAGGAGAAGGGGGGGATAAAGAGGTCGAAGGATGGAAAGAAGAAAAGGATGATGAATGAGTTAAAAATTAATAGGAGGATGAATGAGTTAAACAATAAGAGTAGGAGAAGAAGAGAATAAGGAATGAGTTAAAAAATAGGAGGAGGAGAAGAAGAGGAGGATAAGAGGGGGGGGTAAATAAAAAGGAAGGAGTAGGAGAATATAAAGTGTAAGGAGGATTTTTGGAAAAAATGGAGTATTTGGGGAAAAATAAATATGAAGGAGGGGAAGAGGAAGAGGGGAAGAATAGGAGGAGGAGGAGGGAGGGGATAATGACAAGGAAGAGAGGGAGAAGAAGAATAAGAGGAGGATAAAGGAGGACTTAAAAAACAAGAGAGGAGAAGAAGGAGGGGGAAGACGAATAATAAAGAGGGATCATCCAAGTGGCCATTCAATAATTCCAACATCTCAAGACCAATCGTAAACCATGTAATCATATTTATAGAAAATTTTGGATCTTAAACTTCTGGTGTAGTTTTTAGTCATAAACAATGGTTATGGGGTTTTAGGAAGGTATAATCCTTTTGTATAAATATCATCGAGATATTTCCAACCTCATAAAGAGTGACCCAAACAAATTTCATGTGGGAAGGTTATGGCCCCGAAAAGTTGAAATATCAATTAGGCTCCCTATGACCCATAATCCTTTCACCAACTTAGCTCCTAGGATGAGAGTTTTTTAATTTTAAGGCTTTTACCTCTTAGTTTTTTTGGAAATTAATATTTAATGTAATTTCAAAATATTATTATGGATATTCTATGAATAAATGGTGAATTTAATACAATTAAGAAGAGAGCGGTGTGGATTTTAGTTTTATTGGTTTTCCTTGGTTAAGGGTTTCTAGTCTAAATATTTGTGTTATGACTATGTGTTTTTGCTATTGTTTAATTTATGTTTTTCTTAAAATGTATCATGGGGTCTCCACTCAATGAAATTGTAACATAGCACGTTCTTTCATGGGATATTAAATAATACCTCTAATTTCAATATATATTGATAAATACATCCCAAAATCCTTTTGGTGAACCAGGCCCCTCGCAATACTTCTTTCCAATAATAAAAAAAACTGTGTTCACTAGATATCCCATATATTTNATCAAGATATTTAAAACAACATAAAGAGTGCCCCAAACAAATTTCATGTGGGAAAGTTATGGCCCTAGAAAGTTGAAGTACCAATTAGGTTCCCTGGGACCCATAATCCTTTCACCAACTTAGCTCCTATGATGACGGTTTTTGAATTTTAAGTTTTTTACCTCTCAATTTTTTTGGAAACTAATATTTAATGTAATTTCAAAATATTATTATGGCTCTTCTATGAATAAATGTTGAATTTAATACAATGAAGAAAAGAGAGGTGTGGATTTTAGTTTTATTGGTTTTCCTCGGTTAAGGGTTTCTAGTCTAAATATTTGTTAATGTTTATGCCATTATTATAGTTCTTTGCATTTCAATAGATAAGAGCATCATAAGAACAAGATCACTGAGAAATACACATTCACAAGAGACACAACATTTATCCTGGGGAACCCCCTAGGGGAAGAAAACCCAACAAAAACTTCCTTATCATAAATAGCTTATACAATGTTCAAGAGATAACTCAAACCAATACTGATAGTCCTCTCCAAGAGATGCGCCACTCTTCTTCTCCTCTCTCCAACTGATAATTGCAGCTTGCCTCATAAGAGAATGAGCAAGTGAGTTGTGTGTTTGAAGTGAGGCGCTAGCCTCTTATTTATACAAGACTGGTACGTGTGAAAGGTCACCACTAGCAGGGTCGACCTCTCACTCTGGGTGGGTAAACCCACCTTTAATTAATTATGGGTCTTCCATAATAGTTGTTGGGGCCGACTTCTTATTCTGCCCTTTATAATTTTCTGATGACCAATCCACAAAAGGGGATTTGGTCCTTATACAATTACCGACATGATTAATCCACAATGGGGATTAATCCAATAACAATAATAATAATAATGACATGATTAATCAGCAATGGGGATTTAATCCAATAATAATAAGAAT
>ML792032.1:231418-243529 GCA_009831015.1 Picea engelmannii
GATTGGACGTGCTTCCAAACCACTTGCTTTAGGAATGCTTAGTGGAGTGGTTGCAGCACTATTGATCTTGTCCGGCCGGGCTTAACCCGGCCAACCCATTGAGTGAGTTATTAAGACAGCCCAGCACACAGTCCGCACAACCAGACGATGATTGCATACCCCCTTCTTTCCCGGGCTTCACCCAGAATATGCCTTATTTGTTTTCTCTTTTCTATACGTAATATCTTTTATTTATTATTCTTAACCGGCATTTCTACCAGCCATGCCACCCAGCAAAGCGAAGTGTTGTGCTTACAATATCCTATGCCTTGAGATCGCTCCCTTGCCTATAAATAGCCATTTAATTTCTCTTCCTAAAATAGATTGGATTAATGTGTAAAGTATTATCTATCATTATGAAAAATAACTTCTCTCTTATATTTAGTATTTTATATCTAGTATATGAACTAAAGTGACCAATAAAAAGTTGTTATGTTCTTATTTTGAGTCACATGTTATTTTAGATGTATATCGTAATTGAATGGGATTAAATTTTTTTATTATTTTATAAATAAATATTTATGTTTTAATTTTAATTTTAATTAAATTGTAATTTTAAATTATTATTATTATTTATTTTTTAAAATATAATTTAAATTTAATGTATATAATATATAATGTAAAGTAATATCTATAATTATGAAAAATAATCTCTTATCTAGTATCTTATATCTAGTATATGAATTAAAGTGACCAATAAAAGGTTGCTCTTATTTTGAGTCACATGTTATGTTAGATGTATATAGTAATTGAATGGGATTAAAAATTAACACAGAATATTTTGTTATTTTATAAATAAATATTTATATGTTAATTTTAATTTTAATTAAATTGTAATTTTAAATTATTATTGTTATTATTTATTTATTAAAATATAATTTAAATTTAATGTATATAAATATAATTTAACTTAAATAGTGGAGATGTTAATTATTTATACCTAATAAAACAAACTCAAATATAATATATAATATATATTATAGTTATTTAAAATTTTTAAATATATACTATATTAAAAAAAAAATTACATAGTAAATAATCAATATTTTTGTCACATGTGTTGAGAAACACAATTTGTCAATCTAAATATAATGCATATTATATCAATTAAAATGTAGAAATATGTATATATTTTGTGTAACTAAAATTTTCATTTATTTTTGTGAAGATAGAATAATGGATGTTTTCTATACAATATGAAGGTGACCGATAGAATATTTTTTTTAGAGCTAAAATATATTCATGTTATATACAAAAATGAATAGAAACATTTCTACTTGAGACCTCCCACAAAGGAAACCAAGTCCTCCACCACTTTAGAAAGAGTGTTATTGTCCATTACGAATTGATTTATTATTTTATTGTTCTATTTAAAAAAAGATATTACTATCCTTTCTAAGAGTTGACAATATTACATAAAAACTACATGAAAACAAATAAAATACTTAAATTAAGAAGTAGGAGACATGAACTTTTCTACCTCTGCCTGGCCATGTTGGACGAGGGTCCAATTTTGGGAAAAGGCCATTTTTGGAAGATAAGAACATGAAGGAAAAACAACATGTGTGAGGGAGGCACGCGAGGCGTGCATGCAAGGGAGACCAAACGACATTAGGGTTATAGTTTTGCAAAATATGGTAATGGTTGATGAGCCAACAATGTGTATAAATAGTACCTAGGAGGTTTAGGAAAGGGGGTTGCCCGGCTGTAGAGTGAAGAGAGAGATGAAGGTTGTAAAGCTTGTAGAAGCTACCTTATTTTTGTAAGCTGGTGAGCTTGAGAAGAGTCGAGAAAATCAATCCCAAGGGTTAGGTTGCAAGTTGAAGAGCCTGGCCCGATCTAGTTAGCTTCATAGGGATCCCGAAGCCTGTTGAGATTGTAAGATCCAAAACTATAAATTTGCACAATGCAATCTATTGCTAAGACATAATAAAAGAGCTTGAGAGACAAATATTTGTGGACGTATCCCAGGAGGGGGTGAACCACGGTAAAACTTGTGTTATGTGACTAAATGTATGCATCTTCATTGTTGTTAATGATTAACTACTAGATGAATGAATAAAGGAACTAGTTAGATCTGATATTACACATGCATGATTCAGAACGATTGATCATTGAACATGTTAGACTAAATTAATGAATATTACAAGGCACAACCGCAGATACCCACTCATTCCCAGGCTGCAAGCATCTTAGTATTGAAGCCACCCATAGAACTATCTCAGGTGAGACTGCACAGTGCACCCCATGTACTGCGTTGCCTTCTGGTCTACCAGGAGGGCTGATAGTTTTAGAGAGCTTTTGTTGGGAGCTTGTCAATTCTGTACCTGGTTCAAATTGTAACAGTAAGGTGGGACCAAAGTCGATAAAGTAGTTTAAGACCAACAAATGGTTAACCAAAAAATGGTTATGTTTCCAGTTGGAATAGAATGAGATTGAGTGATTAAGATCTGCTGAAAAAGTGTACAAAGAATACCAAATATAGGGACAAACACATGAGAATATAAAAAGGGATGTTGAGACCATGGAATCCAATGAAGGCAGATATCGAGAGCTGGTTGAAAACAAAGGAACTGGAGTTTGTGCCAAAAGATAATAGAAACCTGAAGTTGGCACTGCACAAATACCTAGACAAGTACATATTCAACGATGTGCATGAAGTATTCTTCTATGATTTCCCGCATGTATTGTAGGAGTGTATATTGAGGTTGAAATACAACCAGACTACAAATCGGATCAGACAACTAGAGTGGAATCCTACAGAGATCGCGCACTTACAACAAGTTGACAATAAATTTGCACGTGCAGTAGATTTCTGGTTAGACAACATTGTTGCAATATTTTATCACAAAATTTGCAGTACCCTACCAATATAAGATGAACAACAAGAAGAGAGTCGTAACCACAAGGGAAGGCTTGGCAAGTGATGAAGAAGAGGTAGAGGATCTTCGGGTTGTGGAGCAGATTGAGGAAATCCTGCGCGTGAAAAATGAAAGGAAGATGAGAGGTCCAAGAAAAGGAACAAAAGGTAGAAATCATATCCATATCAGTGTCAATGTGGAACCCATAAACCCATGTGTGACTAATACACCAACAAGAGCACCACCATTTAGACAACTGAATTTTGGAAGGAAGACAGAAATAAGTACATCTAGTCAAGGAGCAACAATTGAAGGAGCCAGTTCAGGAAGTAGTATTCAAGTATCTACACCGCGAGGAGGTAGTATTTCATCTTTTAGGATGGCAGGACGCGATCCCACCATCATATTACCATAATTCAAGGGAGAGTTTTTGGAGGACCCTGAGAAGCACTTGTTCATTTGTGAAAAGATATGGGAAGCAAAACAAATCACGGATGAAGACACTAAACTTGCATAGTTATCCATCACGCTAAGAGACCACGCATTAGATTGGTACATGAGCTTAGCCGCAAACAGTCCACTAGGGACAACTAGAACGATTGGGGATATCAAGAAGCTATTGATAAATGAATTCCAAAAACCTAGCTCAGAGGATCAATACATGAATGAGATGATAGAGATCAGACAAAAACTAGGAGAATCTGTGTGGGAGATTGACCAGAGATTCAAACGATTGAAGGGAAAGCTAAAGTATGTCATGATAGACATGCAGCATAGGCATATGTTTGTTAATTCCCTGCTACCACACTTGAAGTAACCTTTGAGACAACAGAAGTTTCAAACTCGGGCAGAGGCTCTACAGGTAGCCCTACAAATGGAAGAGAACCAATATCAGAATCTGAAGAACTTAACATTTCAACTAAACCAGAATAGGGGTAAGGATAAAAGAGAAGTTGTGTGGTGTACCACATGTAGGACATAAGGACACCACAAGAACGAATGTCCAACATTTGCGCAATATATGGAAACAGGAATTCCAAACCCTTTTCCATCAGGATGACTATGGTGTGAGATCTGTAAGACATAGGGACACAATCCATATCATTGTCCAATGATGTAGAAATACCAGACAGGTAGCCCTACAAATGGAAGAGAACCAATATCATAATCTAAAGAACTTAACATTTCAACTAAACTAGAATAGGGGTAAGGATAAAAGAGAAGTTGTGTGGTGTACCACATGTAGGACATAAGGATACCACAAGAACGAATGTCCAACATTTGCGCAATATATGGAAACAGGAATTCCAAACCCTTTTCCATCAGGAGGACTATGGTGTGAGATCTGTAAGACATAGGGACACAATCCATATCATTGTCCAATGATGTAGAAATACCATACAGTGCCTAAGAGTTCATATTGCAACTTTTGCAAATCAGTAGGCCATGATGACAAATATTTCCGAACAATGGAGTTGATGAAGGAATGAACATCAGATACCTATAGGGTGCAGGCATAGATGATGACAAGTCAAGCCACACCACAGTTCAACTAAGTACCATCGCCATTTAATGTTCCACCACAACAATACAACATTGCACAACCATAGTACAATATCATGCAACCGCAGTACAATACCACGCAACCACAATATAATCCCATGCAGTATAACAAGGCACCCAATACAACACACCGTGCGGAGATCGAGCTAGCTATAGAGGTGGAGGACAAGAAAGAGGAGGCTTTGGAAGAGGCAGAGGACTAGTGGTATATCACAACTTTCAACAACCAAGACACTATGCAAGGAAATGTCCACTTCCACCTACAACATGTATGTATTGTCGTGCATCACATCATGATACAAAATATTGTCCAACACTATTGGGGAAGATCTAGAAAAAGAGAAATCAGAACAATCAGAATGTTCAGTGGATTTCTTCGGAAGCAAGGGATGACAGAAGAAATATCAACATAGTTACGTGTGGAGGAACTAAGATAGGAAATGACACAGTAAGAAAAGATCCAACACAACACCAATGGGTGACGAAGAATGTTGAACCACAGAAGCAATTTGATGCACAGAACGAAAAGGGGATATTCAAGCAAGCCAGAAAAGAATTCTTGAAGCTAGACATTGCATCTACATCAACTACGTAGCATACCCAAGACGGACCAACGTATGATATGCCTTCATCAATGGATCATACTAATGAAGTGCAACCCCTAGGACAAGTAAGTACCATAAAGGCTTTTCTGGAATCCTGTGCTAAGATATTAAATGACCAATCATCTGTTAAAATTTTGCAAAATATGCTAGAAAGATGTAACTCAGAGGTAGAGGGGAAATTAGAACAGAAAATAGTCAATCACCTGCATACAAGAAATAGGACAATTAGGGAATTCAGATTAAATTCTAATATTAGAGATTTCAATATGGGGGACATCATACTGGATTTGGGCTCTAAGGTGAATGTGTTACCCAAGAAGACATGGCAATGTATGGGAGAGCCCACATTAGGATATTCACATGTTCAGTTGAAACTAGAAAATCAACGTAGAGTTATACCAATTGGAAGGCTAAAGGGCGTGATAGTAGATTTAGATGGAGCGCGCACCGAGGCAGACTTCAATGTAATAGAAATAGTGGATTGCACAACACCTTACCCAGTGTTAACACATAAGATTGATCATGTAAAGGAGGATTTATGGTTTTCAAAGCCTACATTTAACCATATCTCCAGGTATTATGTCATACCATCAACTAACATACTCCTCGGAGTGTGAAAGCTATATTTTAGTTGGTTTTGTGAACTAGCACTGCGAACTAGTTAAGGAAGAGGGTTGGAGGTTAGGCAGCTTGCAGGCATCTGAGTGCAAATCTAAAATTACCAGCATCAACCTCATAGCCATCAAGTACTCCATGAGATTTTTTTTCTTGTTTGGAGGTCAAGAAGGGTTTGGATACTTGATTTTCCTTTGGCGCTCTGAACTAGTCCAAGCTCTGCGAATTGAGACAGGCGCTACGAAATGCGCTATGTAATTTCCTATAGCAGCAACTTTTACAGATTTGATCATAAATGCAAAACGGTGATGTGGGTTTCTATGAAATATTTTGTGGAGGAATATGGTATCCTTGTTGACTTGCTGATCAAAATTCAGCCTGACCCAGTTTTTCATTTGAGAGAAACAACTAAAACACCAGTGTACTACGAAATGTGTTGCAAATTCTCTGTTTTGCATAGTTGTTGGATATTCGCCTTGTTGGGAGGTTGCCACCTATCAAGAAGGGTTTGAATGACTTCTCATGGATCAGTTAGATTTCAAGGGACACTTGCACCTAAGTTTTATCTCCATTAAAGATGTCATGTAGTGAGTTGGAAATAATTTATTAATGACTTCCAACAATTTCCTGAAAATTAGCAGTTTGTTGGATTTTTGTCTCTTTGACTATTGCCACCTAGCTCCAAGGCTTAGAATCCAATGAAAGAGATGGGATTCAACCTCCTAATAATATTTGGATGCTATTATATATTTAATAGATGAGATATATCTTGGAGAGGGGTTGGATTCATGAGCCAAGAGGGGCTAGAGAAAGTAGGAGCAGGCAGTTTCCCTCTGTACATTGATTTGCAAGCCTGAGGGAATTTTATGATTGTAATCATTATTGCTATTGAAGACTCATGAGAGCTGTGATTTTCAGATTGTAGTTCTTGCGTTTTATGTATCTTCTTATTTGAATATATTTCATATTTGAGGATCAAAAGATTCAAATGATTTATGGATCCCTAAGCAATAGAGGATTTGTTATAATTTTTCCCATCAGTCATTGTTTTATTCAAGTATTTTTTTATTTGTTAAATTGAGAGGATCTTTGTTTAGTGAACATTCTATATTATGTTTCCTTCTTCATTCTTCTATCTATCAACATATAATATTGTTTTTTGTTGAGCATTTTTAGTGCCTTCAATGAGTAGAATGTTTATGACTCCATTTCCCATTGGTGTAGCCTATTGATCTATGGTTTGTTGCCCTCTCCCTTTATTTCTCCATCTTGTTGATCCACCTATTCAAACCAAAACTTATATTTTACCTATTTGATGGGTACTGGACTTATCCTCTAGAAGTATGAGGGTGACTCTCAGTGCTAACATTCTTGGTTTCATTGTCAAGGACAAAGTTGAAGATCTTCCTTGGGTTGTACGACAAAGATTACCGCCAATTCTTGATGGTGAAAAAGCATTGGAGACAGAAAAGACTGCATATTTCACATGTTGATTCCACTCCATGAAGAACTAAGATGTCAAAGGCTATGGAGGCTATCTTGGCAAGGATATTTTCTCCTCTAAACTTTTCAACCACCTCAAGTTTTCCAAATCCATTGCCTCATGTATCATAATGGGGAGATTTACTGCATGTCTTTAGAGAAGAAAAGGATGATGATCATGTTCAACATCTCATTGATTTTCATCAATGCATGGAGAAGTTGAACTTTCATCAAGAGGATGTCTTAATGAAAATATTTATGTTCTCCCCGAAGGATGATGCCAGAGGCTGGTACTTTCCTCTCCCTGGTGCATGCATATCCACCTTGAGAGAATTCCATGTTGCTTTCAATTTTCACTGTAAAAGGTATTAGTCCTTTGAGTTTCTTTTTCATGATTGTTGTGAGGAATATGAGAAAAATTTTCAAGTTGCATTAATTTTCTCTCATGACTGTGAAGTTGAAGAAGATAACCTAGTCAAGGAAATTAGTGAAGGATCAGTGCTTTCTTCTTCTTGTTCATCTGTATTGGATGCAAAATTAAATGATAGTTATGATCATAAAAACATAGTAGACATTTCTCCTGACTATGAAGATGAGATAAATGATAAGTTAGTTAAAAAAACTAGGCAAGTTTCCTCTTTGTTTTTTCCTAGATTTTCATAATTGAAGGAAGATTTTGTTTGTTGCTCTTATGAAGAAAATGCAGAGGATATTTATGTTCTTAAAATATATGTATTTAGAAGCCCTACTTATTATGAATAAGTTGTTTCAAATACTGACCATGAGAAGCCTTGTTTTGATAAAAGCCATGTGTATGAGCAACAAACTATTCTTACAGTGCATGCAAAAATGATTAGCAGTCATACCATGGGTGGTTCTAAAGATGAGGAGCAACCATTCAACCAACAAATGATTTCATCGGTCCTTTATCCACATGTACATGCTGAGAACATAAAACAACATTTGAACAATGATGGAATAAAGGAGGTAATTGTTTACCAGTTAAGTATGCCTTGCCAGTAGTTTCATGACCTTGTCAATGAATACATGGAGTTGCACTTTTCAAATGCTTTGGAGCCTGCAAATTTTTTCATTTTGTCAACATTTGGAGGTTATATTGGTGATCCTAAGAATGTATTTAGTCAGTTGTCACACTCTTATTTCTTATTATGGATCATTTGTAGTGAAGATAATAATTATGTTACCAAACAGTTTGAGTGGATATGGTGGAAGTTTGTTTTCACCTAAGCAAATTGTAAAAGTCAGTTAGAGTAGGGTCATGTATATAAATTAGCTCGTGTTCAAGGATTTCATTTTTCATTTTTATTTAGGTATTTGAATAAGACGCCACCATCCCAATGGATAAGGCACTGGAACTACATGATTCTTGGAGCCTCACAGGGAGGTCTCCATCCCCTGTGGAGCCAGATGTTAACACATAAGATTGATCATGTAAAGGAGGATTTATGTTTTTCAGAGCCTACATTTAACCATATATCCAGGTATTATGTCATATCATCAACTAACAGCCTCCTCAGAGTGTGCAAGCTATATTTGATTTGGCACTGTGAATTGTCGTTGCGAACTAGTTAAGGAAGAGGGTTGGAGGTTAGGCAGCTTGGAGGCATCTGAGTGAAAATATGAAATTACCAGCATCAGCCACATAGCCATCAGGTACTCCATGAGATTTTTTGTCTTTCTTGGAGGTCAGGAAGGGTTTGGCTACTTGATTTTCCTTTGGCATTGTGAGCTGGCTGAGGCGTTGCCAATTGAGACAGGCACTACAAAATGCACTACGGGATTTCCTGTAGCAGTTGCTTTTACATATTTGATCATATATCCAAAACGGTGATGTGGGTTTCTCTGAAATATTTTGTGGAGGAAAATGATATCCTTGTTGATTTTCTAACCAAATTTCAGCCTAACCCAGTTTGGCATTTTAGAGAAACAATTAAAACACCAGTGCGCTACGAAATGTGCTGCAAATTCTCTATTTTGCATAGTTGTTGGATATTCTCCTTGTTGGGAGGTTTCCACTTATCAAGGAGAGTTTGAATGAATTCTCATGGATCAGTTAGATTTCAAGGGACACCTGCACCTAAGTTTTATCTCCATCAAAGACCTCATGCAGTGAGTTGGAAACAATTTATTAATGACTTCCAACAATTTCATGAAAATTAGTAGTTTGTTGGATTTTTGTCTCTTTGACTATTGCCACCTAGTTCCAAGGCCTAGAATCTAATGAAAGAGATGGGATTTGACCTCCTAAGTATATTTTAATGCTATTTTCTATTTAAGAGAGGAGGGAGATCTTGGAGAGGGATTGGATTCATGAGCCAAGAGGGGCTAGAGAGAGTAGGAGCAAGCACTTTCCCTGTGTGTATTCATTTGCAAGCCTAAGGGCATTTTATGATTGTAATCATTAATGCTATTGAAGACTCATGAGATCTGTGATTTTCAAATTGTAATTCTTTTGTTTTATATATCTTCTTATTTGAATATATTGCATATTTGAGGATCAAAGGCTGCTAATGATTTATGGATCCATAAGTAGAAAAGGATCTATTGTAATTTTTCCCATCAGACATTTTTTTATTCAAGTATTTGTTGATTTGTTAAAATGAGAGGATCTTTGTTTAGTGAACATTATATCTTATGTTTCTTTCTTCATTATTCCATCTATCAACATATAATCATGTTTTCTGTTGAGAAGATTTAGTTCCTTCGATGAGTAAAATGTTTATGACTCCATTGCCCATTAGTGTAGCCTACTGATCTGCAATTTGTTTCCCTCTCCCTTTCTTTCTCCATCTTGTTGATCCACCTATTCAAACCAAAATTTACCTTTTACCTATTTGATGAGTATTGGGCTTATCCTCTAGCAGTCTTAGGGTGACTCTCAGTGCTAACACCCAGCATTGCTTGGACTAGATTGGGCATTCGACAATCAGGCCATAATCAATTTGAAGATGAGGAAGATGACATTTGAGTCAAGAAAATAATGATTTATTTCACTGTTAGATTCATCAGAAGGAGAAAGGTTTGTAGAACCCACTTGTTTAGACCTAGAGAAAATTAAACGAGTTGTATAGAACCACCGCGAGAGAAGAAGACTATGTGAATCCAACTGTAGATGGGGTACTTAGTTGGAGAAGTATCACGTCATGTGCTTCATACTCATATACAAGGTTGGAAAATTGGCAGCAGAGATTACATGAAGTCTTCACAAGAAGATGCGCAAGAATAGACCGCAAAATACGATGGGTAGGTACAGAGATAAGAGAACCTCCTCGTTTTCATGGGGTGAATGACTTAGAACAATTCCTAATAAGATATGAAGATGAAGTGGTACCAAACCAGAGGTTCTTAGCTCTAGACATAGAACTCAAGGAAAAACTTGCAAGATGGTGGGGTGCACACAAAGAGACCGTGAAAGATGGGTACTAATGAAAATGATTACTATGCATTAGGTTCAGCACAGAGCAGAAGAGCAGAATGATGAAGAGATATGACGGACTGGGGTCACCTTTGGAACACTTGGAGAAGTGAAGAAAATTATGGATGATGAAACCACCAGAGGAATGGCCTCATTACTTTATTTATACACTAGAAGGAATCCCAACAAACTCGTATGTAGACCGGGAACTACACAAAGGAACTAAATAATGGGCAGTGATACAACATAACCTTACAGTCCATTCTTTGAATGCGGACTCATTATTGATATGGAATAGTATGGTAGGTGTTGTAATAGTTCTCACAAGGAGACAAAGTAAATTCATGGTTGTAAAGGTGGTTACCTCATAGAAGGAAATTTCATAAGTGTAAAGTTGGTTGTCAACATGTGCAAAGCATTCTCTCATTATGGAAAATAATTTCTCATGTGTAAAGTATTGTCTATCATTATGAAAAATAATTTTTCTCTTATATCTAGTATAAGAATTAAAGTGACCAATAAAAAGTTATTCTTATTTTGAGTAACATGTTATTTTAAATTTATATAGTAATTGAATGAGATTATTTTTTTTATTATTCTATAAATAAATATTTATATGTTAATTTTAATTTTAATTAAATTGTAATTTTAAATTATTATTATTATTATTATTATTAAATATAATTTAAATTTAATGTATATAATATATAATGTAAAGTAATATCTATCATTATGAAAAATAATTTCTTTCTTATCTAATATGTTATATCTAGTATATGAATTAAAGTGACCAATAAAAAGTTGCTCTTATTTTGAGTCACATGTTATTTTAGATGTATATAGTAATTGAATGGGATTAAAATTATTATTATTATTGTTATTATTAAATATAATTTAAATTTAATGTATATAATATATAATGTAAAGTAATATCTATCATTATGAAAAATAATTTCTCTCTTATCTAATATCTTATATCTAGTATATGAATTAAAGTGACCAATAAAAAGTTGCTCTTATTTTGAGTCACATGTTATTTTAGATGTATATAGTAATTGAATGGGATTAAAAATTAACAGAGTATTTTGTTATTTTATAAATAAATATTTATATGGTAATTTTAATTTTAATTAAATTGTAATTTTAAATTGTTATTATTATTATTTATTTATTAAAATATAATTTAAATTTAATATATATAATATATAATTTAACTTAAATAGTAAAGATATTAATTATTTATACTTAATAAAACAAACTCAAATATAATATATATTATGGTTATTTAAAATTTTTAAATATGTACTATATTAAAAAAAAATACATAGTAAATAATCAATATTTTGGTCACATGTTTTGAAAAACACAATTTGTCAATCTAAATATAATGCATATTATATCAATAAAAATTTAGAAATATGTATATATATTGTGTAACTAAAATTTTCATTTATTTTTGTGAAGATGGAATAATGGATGTTTTCTATTATAATGCTTATTATATCAATTA
>ML792032.1:243634-282932 GCA_009831015.1 Picea engelmannii
TATACTAAAATTTTCATTTATTTTTGTGAAGATGGAATAATGGATGTTTTCTATACTATATAAAGGTAACAAAGAGAATGTTTTTTTTAAAGCTAAAATATATCCATGTTATATACAAAAATGAATAGAAACATTTCTAGTTGAGACCTCCCATAAGGGAAACCAAGTCCTCCACCACTTTAGAAAGAGCATTATTGTCCATTATGAATTGATTTATTATTTTATTGTTCTATTTAAAAAAAGATATTACTGTCCTTTCTAAGAGTCGACAATATTACATAAAAACTATATGAAAAGAAAAAAAAAATACTTAAATTAAGTAGTAGGAGACATGAACCTTTCTTCCTCTGCCTGGCCATGTTGGACGAGGGTCTGGTTTTGGGAAAAGGCCATTTTTGGAAGATAAGAGCACGAAGGAAAAGCAACATGTGTGAGTGAGGCACGCGAGGCATGCATGCAAGGGAGACCAAACGACATTAGGGTTATGGTTTTGCAGAATATGGTAATGGTTGATGAGCCAACAATGTGTATAAATAGTACCTAGGAGGTCTAGGAAAGGGGGTTGCCCGGCTGTAGAATGAAGAGAGAGATGAAGGTTGTAAAGCTTGTAGAAGCTACCTTATTTTTGTAAGATGGTGAGCTTGAGAAGAGTCAAGAAAATCGATCCCGAGGGTTAGGTTGCAGGTTGAGGAGCCTCATGCGATCTAGTCAGCCTCATAGGGATCAGGAAGCCGGTTGATATTGTAAGATCCAAAACTATAAATTCGCACGACGCGATCTATTGTTGAGACATAATAAAAGAGCTTGAGAGACAAATATTTGTGGATGTATCCCAGGAGGGGGTGAACCATGGTAAAAATTGTGTTATGTGACTGAATGTATGCATGTTTATTGTTGCTAATGATTAACTGCTAGATGAATGAATAAAGGAACTAGTTAGATCCAATATTACACATACATGAGTAAGAACGATTGATCATTGAACATGTTAGACTAAATTAATGAATATTACAAGGCACAACCGCAGATCCCCACTCATTCCTAGGATGCAAGCATCTCAGTATTGAAGCCACCCATAGAACTATCTCGGGTGGGACTGCGCAATGCACCCCATGTACTGCGTTGCCTTCTGGTCTACCAGGAGGGCCGATAGTTTTAGAGAGCTTTTGTTGGCAGCTTGTCAAGTCTGTACCTGGTTCAAATTGTAATATTAAGGTGGGACCAGAGTCGATGAATTAATTTAATACCAAAAAATGGTTATGTTTTCGGTTGGAATAGAATGAGATTGAGTGATTAAGATCTGTTGAAAAAGCATACAAAGAATGCCAGATCTGGGACAAAAACATGAGAATATAAAAAGGGATGTTGAGACCATGGAATCTAATGAAGTCAGAGATCGAGAGCTAGTTGAAAACAAAGGAACTGGAGTTTGCGCAAAAAGATAATAGAAACCTGAAGCTAGCATTGCACAAATACCTAGATAAGTACGTATTCAGTGACGTGCATGAAGTATTCTTCTGTGATTTCCCGCATGTATTGCGAGAGTGGATATTGAGGTTGAAATACAACCACACTACAAATAGGATCAGACAACTAGAGTGGAATCCTATAGAGATTGTGCACTTACAACAAGTTGACAATAAATTTGCACATGCAGTAGATTTCTAGTTAGAAAACATTGTTGCGGGATTTATCACAAAATTTGCAGTAGATATTGTGAAGTCTTACAGCGCAGCAGAGAAAGAGTTCATTAAGGGACCTCAAGGTAGGTATATCTGATCGATGTATACTTCCATTAATATATTGCTATATAACAAGGTTGTAATGACAATGGCCTGAGATAGCTAAACTTCCCTACGTGCATGGGGGAAGGGGGGAAGCACTGACAAGAGACGGAGAAAATGGAGGAAGAAATGGATAGAGGAAATAAGGGGGAGACCTTGGAACCAATCATGATGGAGGAAGACTAGAACAAACAAATCATGGAAACAGTTGGAAGAATGCAGAGTGGAGTACCCTACCAATATAAGATGAACAACAAGATGAGAGTTGTAACCGCGAGGGAAGGCTTGGCAAGTGAAGATAACGAAGTTGAATATCTTCCTTGGGTTGTACGACAAAGATTACCACCAGTTCTTGATGGTGAAAAAGAATTGGAGACAAAAAATAATGAATATTTCACATGTCGATTCCACTCCATGAAGAACTAAGATGTCAAAGGCTATGGAGGCTATCTTGGCAAGGAGATTTTCTCCTCTAAACTTTTCAGCCATCTCTAGTTTTCAAAATCCATTGCCTCATGTATCAGAATGGGGAGATTTACTACATGTCTTCAGAGAAGAAAAGGATGATGATCATGTTCAGCATCTCATTGATTTTCATCAATGCATGGAGTAGTTGAACTTGCATCAAGAGTATGTCTTAGTTAAAATGTTTATGTTCTCCCTGAAGGATGATGCCAGAGGCTGGTACTTTTCTCTCCCTGCTACAAGCATATCCCCCTTGAGAGAATTCCATGTTGCTTTCAATTTTCACTATAAAATGTATTAGTCCTCTGAGTTTCTTTTTCATGAGTGTTGTGAGGAATATGAGAAAAATTTTCAAGTTGCATTAATTTGCTCTCCTGACTGTGAAGTTGAAGAAGATAACCTAGTCAAGGAAATTAGTGAAGGATCAGTGCTTTCTTCTTGCTGTTCATCTATATTGGATGCATAATTAAATGATATTTATGATCATAAAAATACAGTAGACATTTCTCCTGACTATGAAGCTAAGATAAATGATAAGTTAGTTTAAAAAAATAGGCAAGTTTCCTCTCTTTTTTTTCCTAGCTTTTCATAATTGAAGGAAGATTTTGTTTGTTTCTCTTATGAAGAAAATGCAGAGGATATTTATGTTCTTGAAACATATGTATTTAGAAGCCCTGCTTATTATAAATAAGTTGCTTCAAATACTGACCATGAGAAGCCTTGTTTTGATAAAAACCATGTGTATGAGCAGCAAATTGTTCTTACAGTACATGCAAAAATGATTAGCAGACATCCCACAGGTGGTTCTAAAGATGAGGAGAAACCATTCAACCAACAAATGATTTCATAGGTCCTTTATCCACATGTACATGCTGAGAACATCAAACAACATTTGAACAATGATGGAATAAAGGAAGTGACCTTTTACCAATTTAGTATGCCTTGCCAGTAGTTTCATGACCCTGTCAATGAATACATGGAGTTGCACTTTTCAAATGCTCTGGAGCCTGCAAATTTTATCATTTTGTCAACATTTGGAGGTTATATTGGTGATCCTAAGAATGTATTTAGTCAGTTGTCACACTTTTCTTTCTTATTATGAATCATTTGTAGTGAAGAGAAGAAATATGTTACTAAACAGTTTGAGTGGATATTGTGGAAGTTTGTTTTCACCTAAGTAAATTGTAAAAGTCAGTTAGAGTAGGGTCATGTATATAAATAAGCTCGTGTTCAAGAATTTCACTTTTCAGTTTTATTTAGGTATTTGAATAAGACGCCACCATCCCAATGGACAAGGCACTGGAACTTCATGATTCTTGGAGCCTCACAGGGAGGTCTCCATCCCCTGTGGAGCCAGTTGTTAACACATACGATTGATCATGTAAAGGAGGATTTATGTTTTTCAGAGCCTACATTTAACCATATCTCCAGGTATTATTTCATACCATCAACTAATAGCCTCCTCGGAGTGTGCAAGCTATATTTGAGTTGGCGCTGTGAATTGGCGCTGCGAACTAGTTAATGAAGAGGGTAGGAGGTTAGGCAGCTTGGAGGCATCTAAGTGAAAATATGAAATTACCAACATCAACCACATAGCCATCAAGTACTCCATGAGATTTTTTGTCTTGCTTGGAGGTCAGGAAGGGTTTAGCTACTTGATTTTCCTTTGCCGCTATGAATTGGCTCAGGCGTTGCCAATTGAGACAGGCACTACGAAATGCACTGCGGAATTTCCTGTAGCAGTTGCTTTTACATATTTGATCATAAATACAAAACGGTGATGTGGGTTTCTCTGAAATATTTTGTGGAGGAAAATGATATCCTTGTTGTTTTGCTAACCAAATTTTAGCCTAACCTAGTTTGGCATTTGAGAGAAACAATTAAAACACCAGTGTGTTACGAAATGTGTTGCAAATTCTCTATTTTGCATAGTTGTTGGATATTCGCCTTGTTGGGAGGTTGCCACCTGTCAAGGAGGGTTAGAATGACTTCTCATGGATCAGTTAGATGTCAAGGGACACCTGCACCGAATTTTTATCTCCATTAAAGACCTCAGCAATGAGTTGGAAACAATTTATTAATGACTTCCAACAATTTCCTGAAAATTAGTAGTTTGTTGGATTTTTGTCTCTTTGACTATTGCCACCTAGTTCCAAGGCATGGAATCTAATGAAAGATATGGTATTTGACCTCCTAAGGATATTTTGATGTTATTTTATATTTAAGAGAGGAGGGAGCTCTTGGAGAGGGGTTGGATTCATGAGCCAAGAGGGGCTAGAGAGAGTAGGAGCAGGGAATTTCCCTATGTGTATTCATTTGCAAGCCTGAGGGAATTTTATGATTGTAATCGTTACTACTATTGAAGACTCATGAGATTGGTGATTTTTAGATTGTAATTCTTGTGTTTTATATATCTTATTATTTGAATATATTACATATTTGAGGATCAAAGGCTGCCAATGATTTATGGATCCATAAGCAACAAAGGATCTATTGTATTTTTTCCCATCAGTCATTGTTTTATTCAAGTATTTTTTGATTTGTTAAACTGAGAGGATATTTGTTTGGTTAGAATTATATCATATGTTTCCTTCTTCATTCTTCCATCTATCATCATATAATCATGTTTTCTGTTGAGAAGATTTAGTTCCTTCGATGAGTAGAATGTTTATGACTTCATTGCCCATTGGTGTAGCCTACTGATCTACAGTTTGTTTCCCTTCCCCTTTCTTTCCCCATCTTGTTGATCCACCTATTCAAACCAAAATTTATCTTTTACCTATTTGATGAGTATTGGGCTTATCCTCTAGTAGTTTGAGGGTGACTCTCAGTGCTAACACCCAACATTGTTTGGACTCGATTGGGCATTCGACAATCAGGCCATAATCAATTTGAAGATGAGGAATATGACATTCGAGTCAGGAAAATAAAGATTCATTGTGATATTACATCCATCAGAAGGAGAAATGTTTGTAGAACCCACTTGTTTAGACCTAGAGAAAATTAAACGAGTTGTACAGAACCACAGCGAGAGAAGAATACTATGTGAATCCAACTATAGATGGGGTACTTAGTTGGAGAAGTATCACGTCATGCGCGTCAGACTCAGATACAAGGTTGGAAAATTGGTAGTAGAGATTACATTAAGTCTTGACAAGAAGATGCACAAGAATAGACCGCACAATACAATGGGTAGGTACAGAGATAAGAGAACCTCCTAGTTTTATTGGGGTGAACGACTTAGAAGAATTCCTAATGAGATATGAAGATGAAGTGTTACTAAACCAGAGGTTCTTAGCACTGGACATAGAACTCAAGGAAAAACTTGCAAGATGGTTGGGTGCACACAAAGAGACCGTGAAAGACGAGTACCAATGCAAATGATTACTGTGCATTAGGTTCGGCACAGAGCAGAAGAGCAGAATGATGAAGAGATATGATGGACAGGGGTCACCATTGGAACACTTGGAGAAGTGAATAAAATTATGGATGATGACACCACCATAGGAATGGCCTCATCACTTTATTCATACACTAGAAGGAATCCCAACAAACTCGTATGTAGACCAAGAACTACGCAGAGGAACTAAAGATTGGACAGTGATACAACATAACCTTACGGTGACTTTCTCATTTGAACATGAGAACCCCAACATAGACTCAGCACTCAAACAAATAAGAGGGGTGATATTAATTAAGGAGCCAAAAGTTGAACTCATGATCAAAGATCGACGGCAGAACAGACAGACAGTGAAAGAATTATTTCCATGCTACCATGTGTAGGAAGAGGCACTAGATGAAGAGGACATGTGCAACATTCAGATATCAAAAGTTGAAAGTGAAAGAGAGGTGGAAGGTCCACCTTTGAAATCAGAAGTGTTTTTTGCACCGATCAAGGTGAATCATGTTAATATTGGGACAACCGAGAATCCCAAAATGGCCAGCATTGGAGACTACTGGGATGAGAAAATAGTAGAAAGCATAACAAAGTTATTGCACAAGTACAGTGACATGTTCCCAACAACCTTTACAAAAATGAAATGCATAGTTAGAGAGATCGAAGAGATGAATATACCTCTCATATCGAAGGATAGATTAGTCATACAATGACCATATAGACTGAACCCAATATATAAGCAGAAAGTAAAAGCAGAAATTGGCAGGATGTTGGAGGTTGGAATCATAGAACTAGTGGAGGAGTCTGAATGGGTAATCCCTATGGTAGTTCAGAAGAAGAAGTAGGGAGGGATAAGGATATGTGTCGACCTGAGGAAGTTGAATGATGCTTTCCTTCATGACCCTTTCCCCACCCCTTTCATAGATGAGGTACTAGAAAATGTAGGAAGCCAGGAAGCATACTCATTCATAGATGGATTCTCAGGTTACCATCAAATCAAGATAGCCCTAGAAGATAGGTACAATACCACTTTTTCCACAAAATGGGGATCCTACCAGTACACAGTCATGCCTTTTGGGCTTAAGAATACACCAACTATATTCTCAAGAGTAGTCATAATGGCTTTTAAAGAATTCATCCATCAGTTTTTAGAAGTATACCTGGATGATTGGATAGTATATAGTCTGTTGAAGCATCGTGTAGAGGTGTTAAGGATGATGTGAAAGATGCAGGCAGTGTCAAATATTGCTAAATATCAAGAAGTGCGTCTTTGGAACACCTTTTGGGATATTATTGGGCCATATAGTATGAAAACAAGGCTTTCTAGTAGATCCTGCCAATATTGCAATGATTGTGAATCTACCACCACCAAAATTAGTGCGTCAGTTGACAGCAACATTGGGACACACAGGATACTATAGGAGATTCATAAAAGGGTATGCACAGATCATTGTGCCAATGGAGAAACTATTGAGAAAAGATAGCAAGTTTCAGTGGAATGAGGATTGTTAGCGAGGATTGGACACTCTGAAAGAGAAGATGGTAACAACACCAATACTATATTCCCATATTGGGAAAATACATTTCATGTGCATGTAGATGAATCAACTATAGAACTCAGAGCTATTCTGGCACAACCAGGAACAAGGGAATTGGACCATCCTATAACATTTGCTAGCAGAAAATTGTTAGAGTTAGAGAAAAATTACAATACCACAGAAAGAGAAGGCCTAGCTATGGTTTATGCACTCAAAAAATTCAGACATTACTTACTAGGTAAGAATTTCAAGATGTTTACAGATCATTCAACCCTCAAATACCTAGTCAATAATCCAGTGTTGGGGGGGAGGATTTGTATATGGTTACTTTTGTTCCAGGAATTTGATTTTGAAGTAATAGTCAAGTCAGGGAAGTTTAATGCAGGACCTAATAACCTATCAAGGATCAATAATGGAGAGGAACCTATGAACTTATGGGAAAAACTCCTTGATGCACATTTATTTTCAGTCCAAGTAGCTGATGAACATTTTGTTTGCATCATTCAATACTTGAGTACAGGGACCGCACCACAAGAATTCAACACTACGCAGAAGAAAAACCTAGTAGTCTGAGCTGCAAACTATCAATTTATTGTAGGACACGTATATAATATGGGTGTAGATAGCATCTTGAGAAGATGTGTACTAGAACATGAAATACCTAGGATTTTAATAGAGGCCCATGAGGGAATAGCAGTAGGACATTATGCAGGCAAAGCTACTATGCAAAAGGTATTACACGCAGGATGGTGGCCGACCATTCACAGAGATGAAAAGGACTACTGCCAGAGATGTGATGTATGTCATAGGGTTGGTAAACCTAATAGATGGGACTAGATTCCCCTAAGACCACAAGTAACCTTGCAGGTATTTGAAAAATGGGAAATAGACTTTGTGGGACCAATTCACCCACTAGAAAATAGTTTAGGAGCAAGGTACATCATTACTACAACAAAGTATCTAACAATATGGGCAGAAAAAACAACAATAAAATATTGCAGTGTAGAGACAGCAACGCACTTCCTTTTTTAGAAAGTGATCACTAGATTTGGATGCCCAAGGATTTTGATGAGTGAGCAAGGCACTCACTTCATTAATAGTACTATTAGGGATATGACCAAGGAGTTTGAATTCTATCATCAAAAGTGTACACCATATCACCCTCAAGGAAATAGAACAGTGGAATCCTTTAATAAGATCCTACATAATGCATTGACAAAGATCTGCAACGTCAACAGGGATGATTGGGACTTGAAGATACCAGCGGTACTATGGGAATATAGGACTAAATGAAAAACATTTAGAGGACAACCACCATTTAGGCTGGTATATGGACAAGAAGTAGTGGTGCCATTAGATTTTTTGGTACCTAGCCTATGTGTAGTAGCAATCACCAACATGACAGAACGAGGCACAATCAAAGAAAAACTAAGTTAACTGTTGGAGATGGAAGAAGATAGAATACTAGCAGGATTTCACCAAGAGGTACAGAAATCAAGGGACAAAGTTTGTCATGATAGACATATAAAAAGGAAGTACTTCAAAGAAGGAGACCTAGTCTTGATGTACGACAGTAAATTTCTTCAGCACCCAGGAAACTTTAGAGTACATTGGTTAGGTCCATACGAAGTGAAACTATCACAAATGGGGGAGCTATATAGTTGAAGGATTTAAGAGGTACAGAACTCAGAGGAATGATCAATGGGAGCATACTAAAAATCTTTAGGGATATTTGACCTCCTAGCACTTAGGAAGTTACCGCGCAAAGCACAAAAAAAAAAACAAAACAGGGACTTAGCACGATGAACAGAGAGTTAGCGCGACGAAAAGAGAAAATTTCGTGCACATCACAAGACTGAAACACTGTGCGCCAAGGAATGGTGAGATAGCACAAATTTTTTTTTCACTCAAAAATACCACCACATTGAAAGAAGGACCAACGGTCGAAAAAAGGCGAAAATTGGAAAAATAGTCGTTACAAAAAAAAAGGCACCAACTAGCGGCGTCTATCAAATTGAAAGTCAAGTACTTTCGAAGCGACCTCGAATTAATCATGCCAAATAGTGGCATCGATCAAATTGAATGACAAGAACTATCAAAGCGACCTCGCATGAATCCCGCAAACTGGCGACGTCGAGGAAATTGAATGTCGCGAACGCAGGAAGCTCCATTTCATTTAAACCACAGCTCGGGTAGCTTCTCCGAGAAGCTTCACGAAACTTGCTATATAAGTAAGGAACACGGGAAAAATAACACTTATTGTGAAATTGTGAAATCACAGAGCGATGGAGTATACAAATCGGAGAGCGATTTAGTAAGAGATACGCAATGAACCAACTCGATAGAAATCAACCTTAATCACCATGGTACCACCCAAGTTCGATGCGTCGATCCAGGCCTGCAATAAACCTCGAAGACATCATAGAGAACCAGAAAATCCACAGGGAATGGAACAGGAACCCACAAATACTGTTGAATTCATCAACTTGGATGGCATTCCATCCCCTCACATAGAACCAACAAGCCCCTCACCCATGGTAGAGGAAGCCCAACCAACAATAGTGGTTGGCATGGACATAGACAGGAAGGAAAATGGACAGGGCCAGTAGGCCAAGGACGTAGGAAATCCTTCATGGTCTGAACATGCTGAAGGGGAATAGAGGGTAAATGGGATAGCCCCAAAATATACAGAAGCGGTTATGTAGGATAGTCACACACAAAATATTTGGAGTAGTAGAAGATGTGACCGAGAGGTCAGAATCTTATGCTGATGAAGGAACCATGGAGGCTGGAACCTCAAGAAAACCACCACAATGAAAGGGAAAACAACCCATAGCAAGGTCATTGCGCAGACAGGCTGCAACAACCATATTCCAACCACGCATTCCCGAAGGGGTTCAGGACATGACTAAACTTATGTGGTGCGTGGAAAAACTACGCTACTCGGACCACGAAGTGGCCGATGTAGACAAGTTCCCAGAGTTTGCAAGGCAAGTTTACCTGGACAGTGTAGGAATAGGGCCCTTCGTGGATCCAATCCTACAACCAAAGAAGTGGGCATTCAGATTGGCCAACACTGGAATTCTCAACCTGTTGGATATTCCACATTTTGGAAGGGGCCAGGACACAAACAACTACGTCAAGAAATTGATGGAAGTCACCCACGGAGGCTACCTATCGTTGGAAGAGTCAGTCTCTATAGACATGGATCTCAATGCTTTTATCATCGGTCTGCCATCTCAGGGAGAGAATCCAGCGCATTATCTCGATGACAAGACAAAGGAGAAGGAGTTGGCAGAGGAGATGAAAAATACCTATGGCACAAAGAGCGGGTTGCGCAAAATCATTACCAAGCACATCAACGACCCCGGAACAAGGTTGGCCACCAAAATTATGTCTTGTAATCTACCTAGAAAGTGTCGCAAGGAGGAAGTCCATGTTGGGGTCGTCGCGGCTACTGCATAATGCGTGGAGGGAACTATGCTCAGTTGGGCCCCATACTTTCTAAACTTGTTCCTTGACAACTGCAGAGACACGTAGGATCTCATAACATAATTTCACTACTCTTGGCTACTAATCCTGGTCACCTTGATCAGATGGAGGGAGCCACAATACACCTATTTTTGTGAGCAAACTAGTCTGTGTCGTGTAGTACGATATACATCATTGGGGATCACATCGGACCCAAAATTCAAAATTACCAATGCAAGCACATTCGCACGGTACTATAACAAGCTCCAAGAGAGCACTTATAACAGTTGGAGAATTACTCCAGAAGTGTTTGCGCAATATTGAGACATAGCCAATATTAAAGAAACTGGGCACACAATATGGATCCAAGTGAGAAGGGATCCCAAGAATGAATGGTTGCAGCTCAGATACTGTGTCAAAGAAGAAGACATAGAGATGGAAATCAGGGATTGGCAAGAGGACTGGAGAATTCCAGTCCTCACTCAAGATATGCTTGAAGGTACCGAGACCGATGCGGGGAAGGATCAGACACCTACTGGGGATAAATTTTCACTGAAGAAGAAAAATCCAAGTTAGAAGCTAACACAACAAAAGAAGGGGGGTGTGCCAAAGAAAAGCACCCGGGCCGGACAAAAGGACACTACCCCAACACCAAAAGAACCAAACAAATGGGCTACGACAGCACAAGGAAACTCATTGATTGCCACCCCATAGGAAGAAGGCCAGACCAAGAGTCCCATCATCCACACTGGGGGTCCGTGCAAAAAGGCTAAGGCACACAAGCAGTCGCCAAAATATACAATCACTGAGGACGATGCTGACCTCATGGCTGAAAGAATCTAGGACCGTGCAGTTGAAGAGTTTGAACATGCCCATCACCAAAGAGGTTGCATTCAGGATGAGTTGGCTGACATAAAGCAAGTCCTAGAGCAGAACATAAGTGTGCAGAGGACAGACAAGGGGACAAATTCATCCCCCAGAGCATCAGAAGCGAACACCAAGACTACGTCGAGCGAGCACAATACAGTCCATACCATAGCATAGGTGAGCTCGACTTTCTATATTACACCCAGAATGTTATGCGTGGATGAAATCATCGCCCAGACAACCATGAAAGAGCAGGCACAGTTACAGTTGGTAATGCAGTGTATACCAACCAAGGAACTGTACAAATTACAAGTCAGTGTCATGCAGGAGGTGTAGTCGCGTGCACGAAAAGAAGCAACAGAGTTGCAACAAACGAAATATATCAAAGAGGATTTGGGATTGGTGCTCGAGCAGGTCAAGCTCGAGACCAAATACAAGAAGGATCATGCAAATAGGCTCGAGCAAGGAGTGGTTGCATCCTATAATAAGATCTTGAATAGCGTGCAAATAACAAATCCCACTACAATGCAGAAGATCGATCATATTATGCAAACAATTGATCAATACAGGAAGGAGATTGAAACTCTTTGGGAAAAACTCATTCCTACAAATCCTCTGGAGGTGAAGGAACAAAGGAAGCAGGAAGCTGCAGGATAGATGAAGGAAATAGAATGACAAGTCAGCACAGTTGTGGACTTGTTTGAGAGAGTGATGGAGTTATGGACAACGCTAGAAGAAGACGAATGGGTCCATCACTAGGACCAGGAAGAGGAGAAGATAAGTGAAACTATCTAGGACCTCAAGCAGAGGCAGAAAACAATGAATATCACCGAGCGCCTCAAAGGATTGCAGGACATGAAGAAGCTACAAGCAGAGCTGGGAGTTGTGCAGATGAAAAAGAAGGACCGAAAAGCTCAAATGGAACCTCTCCAAGATTTAGCCGTGGAGGTTATTGCGCAGGAAGAGGAGGCAAAAAAGAACATCGCACAAACACATGCAGAATGCACAGAAATGATCCGGGAGGAGGTCACAACGCAAGTGTTAGATGCGCTCAAAGAAAAGGTTGTGCAACTTCAAACACAAGAAAGGGAACATGCATACAAGTTCCCCACTCTATCAGGAGATGTTGAGGAAGTGCACGAAGTCTAGGTGGCTCGAGACGAGCCACATGTTAGTGTTGGGGGCCTCTTGGACGAGGGTCCAGTTTTTGGAAAAGGCCATTTTGGGAAGATAAGAGTATGAAGGAAAAGCAGCATGTGTGAGGGAGGCACATGAGGTGCGCATGCAAGGGAGACCTAACGACATTAGGGTTAGGGTTTTTCAAAATATGGTAATGGCTGATGAGACAACAATATGTATAAATAGTACCTAGGAGGTCTAGGAAAGGGGGTTGTCTGGCTGTAGAGTGAAGAGAGAGATGAAGGTTGTAAATCTTGTAGAATTTTCCTTATTTTTGTAAGTTGGTGAGCTTGAGAAGAGTTGAGCAACTCAATCCTGAGGGTTAGATCACAGGATGAGGATCCTGGTGTGATCTAGTCAACCTCACAGGGATTGGGAATCCTATTGAGATTGTAAGATCCAAAACTGTAAACGCATGCAGTGTTATCTATTGTTGAGAAATAATAAAAGAGATTGAGAGACAAATCTTTGTGGACGTAGTCCAGGAGGGGGTGAACCATGGTAAAACTTGTGTTATGTGATTGAATGTATGATTAATGATTAACTGTTAGATGAATGAATAAAGGAAATAGTTAGATTTGATAGTCCACATGCATGAGTAAAAATGATTGATCATTGAACATGTTAGAATAAATTAATGAAGATTACAAGGAAAAAACGCAGATCCCCACTCATTCCCAGGATGCAAGCATCTGAGTATTGCATCCACCCATAGAACTATCTTGGGTGAGACTGTGCAGTGCACCTCATGTACTACTTTTCCTTCTGTTCTACCAGGAGGGCCAATAGTTTTAGAGGGATTTTGTTGGGAGCTTATCAAGTCTGAACCTGGGTCAACTTGTAATAGTAAGGTGAGACGAGAGTCAATAAAGTAGTCTAAGACCAACAAATGGTTAACCAACATGCCATTTATATCATTAGTCTATCTAGGTTCCTCTTGGGATACACTAGAAATTTGGGGATCCTCATCTATGAAAATGTGATGGGACTATGTTCCCACTGAGTTAGGGGTGTTATTTTTCCATGCCCTAGTGTCTATGTTTTCATCATGGACTTGAGAAACAACTATTTCAATCCCAAACACTGCCTTACAAATAACTATGGATTTACCATATAACGAATCAATTATGTGAAGGATATCCTATTGTTGTAGGATTCTTTATTCTGTATGAAGTGGGATATGAGGGACTTAATTATCTCGTAAGTATCATTAATTTTGAAAAAATTTGGTTTCCGCATTCTAGATAAACCAAGGTCTTGGACCCAACTTTCTAACTCATCTTGAATCTTCTCATTGGTTAGTTTGTACCTTTTCTCTTTAATGGCACCTTCCATTTCCTCTAATTCATCCTTAACATACTCATGGAGCTAGGAGTGGTAGAAATTGGCCACTGCCTGAGCCTCTTTCTCTGCCCTAGTAACATAACAAAGATCCTCTTAGACCAGAGCTTTCTAGGTACATTCTCTATATTTCGTATCAACCTTGTTCTCCTTATTTTCTCCAACCAAGAAGCTACTCCTTTTGGTCATGGTATCTATTTGAGATATGGGGTGAGGGAGAAACAAAATAGTGGGAAAATTGAGGAATTTTCCATAAAAATTAGTTTCAGGATTCTAGGAGGTCAAGAAGGAACTAACGAAACACTTCTAGATAGCTAGGATCTCTTACCACCACCCATGGGAGCACCATTGTCTCTCAATCCAAAATAGGTTGAAATCCCATAGAGCCTGAAAACAATAGCCAAACAAGAAGAATGTAGAGGAGAGTACCTAGAAAGTGAATTGAAATCTTTGTTGATCCATTGGGGAGGTTGAGACCATGGGTATCAGTTTCCACTTTACCAACCAATCCTAAATCGCAGACCTTAATGACTCGTATTTTCAAGTTACTAACCACCCTCATGAATGGATATCTCATCACCTTGAAATCATCCATGATGTAAAGTATCATTTTAGAACCTGGTTGTCTAAACTGATCGTACTCCACCAAGAAAATCCAAATCACCCATGTTTACTCTAGAACCATCCTCCCATATATTCTCATGACAAACCCAAATACTGCATTGCATGTTGGTGGCCAAGTGACACATGGGAAGCATCATGGCCCTAACCTCCACCACCCCATCAAAGTAAAGGTGAGAATGTTATGCAAACTATAGATTCATGAAAATAAAGTCAAAAGTGTTTTTCATACAATATAAAGGTGAAGGTGGAAATGTTACATAAAGTGAGGAGTGTAGTGTTGGGTGTAATTTCTACAATTACAAAACATAAACAAGTGTTGCATGGTAGCGTAGTCCCTGCCAGGTTGGAATGGGAATAAATGCACGTTGAAGTACATGTGGTATCCATGAATAGGATCACAAATATAATAGACCCATCATAGTTGAAGGAAAAAAAAAGAATTTACGAATTAGTTTTCTTTGAAATTTATGAAATATGAAAAAAGGACCAGGAAACACATACATTAAACATTCAAATATAACAAACACAATTTTCTTTTAAATTTATCAAAAATTAACACACATATTAAACATTCAAATATAACAAACACAATTTCCTGACATCTAGCATAGTTTCCTTTGAAATTTCTCAAAAATTAATAATGTCTGTTACATATTTCTGGAATCTATTCCATATAACACACACATAGCATAGTTTTCTTTGAAATTTATCAAAAAACAATAATGTTTGTTACATATTTCTAGAAATTTAAATGTGTTTTTCATATAGACTGGGATTGGGGCTCCCGCGGACCATAAAAAGAAATAAGTACAAGAATTAGGACTGTAGAAAGAAGAACTGCGTGACGGTAGACAGGAAAACCTAAAAAGAAGAAATTGAAAGTTATGAGCCTTTGGTTAGAGATTTCTATTTAAAGAGGCTATAATAACTGGATTGATAAAGAAAACAAGATGGCATCTATATATACTTACTATGAAGTAGATGTGTTTTTGTTGCTATCGTCCATGGTCGTTGGAATCGTGCCAACCAGTTGTTTCCCTTCCTCGATGAGGTTGTCCATTCTTCGTTGGAACCATTCTTCAATGAATCTTCTCATGGGGGCCATGTTGATTTTATCCTAGATTTCTATGTCAAAAAGATCGTTTTATAATTTCCTTAGATCCATAAAAATGCTATGCAGAGCCTGTTCAATTTCTTCATTGTGTGTTGCATAGTCCAGTAGCCAGTTCTCAAGCTCATCTACACGATATTCAAGGATGTCGTAAAACATTTATAAAGACAACCCCTTTAAAATATCAAGTTGTTCATCGAAGGCTTCTTTGGTCATTGACAAGGATTTGAGGACCAAGTTTGGGTCTTGAACCTCATTGGTACTTCCGGCTAATCTATTTTGGTCAGGTTTCTGAATAATTCTTATTTTTTTTATATGGCTTGTTCACATGATTTGACAATGAGCTGCAGTCTCTTAACTTTCTTTTTCCAGCATGCTTTTAATTTTTTGATCCTCTCTAGGGAGGGGAGATCCTCTTATCTTCTTTTTAGATCCGAGTTGTTGATGGCATGGTTGGAAAAAGGGGTCATCATCTGTTCATAGAAATGTTGATCATTTTTAAAATTCGTCTACAAATGTTCATGCAAATCATTTTCCCTCTGTCGAAAGGAAGCTATATTTTGCAATGTTTCCCAGGCTTCAGTAACTAGCTGCATTATTTTCTTGATGTTATTCTCTACAAGGGATCTACATGATGTGAGGAGGATGGAGGATACTTTTAACTTGGCTGCAGGGGTAACATGCACGGTTTTTTCTAAAGGATTGGCAAATTCTGGGGTAGCAATGAAAGCCTCCTCAAATTCCTTGGAGCGGTCTTTCAGTCTTTCAGTCTAGCATTCTTCGCTTCAATTCCTACAATGGAATCTTCAAGAGCATCACCGGTTACGTGGTGAAATAGGTAGATTTGGGATGACTGCATTTTCCTAAAGTTAATCTCTGTACGAGATCTTCCTTTCTTATGTGTTACATCTCTCTTTTCAATGACCATATTTTTAGATTGGCCTCCAAAAACAACGCTCTGGAATATGAAGGATTCATCTTCGTCAAAAATGTTAGTCTCAACTATTTCCATTGCGGAACTATGGTGCACTTTGTGCATGTGTTCAGTTTCAATTTCAAGTTGCTTCTGTTCGCTTTCAATTTCGGGTTTTTCTGCCTGTCCTACAATGTTTTTTTCTCTTCTTCGTCAAGGGAACTTTGTGAGAAATATCAATTTTTTTGTGAGGAGGGTTCTTATCTCCTCCTCTGTTTGAATATTTATGGGTTGATTTCTTACTGGGTTGGGTCGTTGAAGCAATTCTCTGTGATGTCGTGCTCTTGGGAATGTTGGCGGGGGAGTGGACACTCTTCTCACCAGATAATTTTCCTTGTTGTCTGTACAATTCAGTCGCACTTTTCAATGTATCTACATCACAATCACCAAAAGCAAGATTGTTTTCATCACTGTGTCTGTCTTCGGTTAGGTGTCTATGGATAAAATAACTGATAAAGCTAACTGCTAGTAAATGTTCTCAAAAAATCCCATTAGGGTCGAACCCTTTTAGCCTTTCAGTATATGTTAGGTTCAAGTTCTTGAAATTTCCTATGAATTCGTCAATCTTGTTGACGTTTATGCACACGAAGTCCCCGACTTTCCAGGGCAGAGGAATGAACTGGTTTTTTTTTCTTGTCATGGAAAAAATGCAACCAATGGTTGTATTGCCTTGTTATTTTTGTAACAAACATCTTGTCTGTGATGTGGCATGGAAGGAAAGAAGGATTTTCCTTGGAGCCAAATACCATTAGTACATTGTGATTTTTCTTTTGTTCGAGTGTCCCCTTCCTGTTCAAAAACTTGGTTGCCTGGCCAGACATTCGAGGAGCATCCTTCCCTAACAATAAATATTTGAAAACTGAGACAAAGTCATTAATAACTTCATAAAAACAGTGGGAGGCCTTGTGCCTCCACAAGGCATGGTACCAGAGTGTTACTGAGTCGAATCCACAGTTTATTTTCTTGGAAAGAGACAGCTTTGGAAATGGACAAAAATTCACTATTGTGAAAATCAAGTAGGATGACATATAAAAAAAAATTGACTCTTTGAATCATGACAGCTGGGAACATATTTCAATGGAAATTAGCTTCCCCCAATCAAAAATGAATTTTTCCTTGACTGTCAAGTACAAAATATAAATAACTATACGGGAAATGCTTTTCGTGGATTCATGTCCCATTATTGTTGTAAACAACCAAGCATTTCCTAGAATGGATTTCTAAAGGAACTTACCTGCAACTTTGTGGTATCTTCGGGAACTGTTGTCGGGTATTCAAAGAACTCGACTAAGATGTCCAACCCGTTATCATTTTTTTCTAGGAACTGATTCCAGTCTTGTCCTCTGAAATTCAATGTTGTCTTCGACAAGTTAAACATCTTGCGGAAGACCTGAGGTGACAAAGAAACAAGAGAATGGTCGTGCAGTGGAACAATTCTTTGGCTTGAAATATATTTTAAAGTGCACCAAGAGACCACCTCCTTACAGTCAAAAACCTCAGGGATGCATCCTGCACAAGCGATTCCAGAGGTCCAAATCACTTCGTTCTGGGTGGAACATGATGAATAGTAAGAGTATGCCCTAGACCACTCGAAGTTCTAGTCCTGACGTTCGAGGATATTCATTGTATCTCCACAAAATTGTGGTCGACCTGCTGCCATAAGTTTACAAGAACGTTTGTTTTCTCCAGACGATGATTGAAATGAAGATTTGGAAGGGATAATATAATGTTGCACAAATCTTGGTCCAATGCATGTGAAACGGAGATCTCCTCGAGACTTTTTCTTATTAATGACAATTTCGACGGTTGTTTCACGATGAGATATTAACATTAAAGACTAGTAATTGCACACATAGAAGTGCGAACATGGCGGATACAACAATGAGAGATTAAGCATTGGATATTTCTTGAACGGGCCAACGCGACGACATGTGTTTGAGATGAACAATTGGAAGGGACAATATAACTCTCTGTAGATCTTGGTTTAATGTGTATTAATGGGAGATCTCCTAGAGCGTTTCTCTCATTAATGACAATGTTGACAGTTCTTGCATGGTGAGTTGTTAGCATGAAAGGTTACTAATAGCATATTAAGAAAGAAGTACGAAGGTCATGGTGATGGGAAAGAGTAGTTAAGGAGTGTATAATTATTGAAAGTTGTCGGGCGGGCTTCAAAATAGGGTTTCAAGGTAGAATTGTTGAAGGCGAGGGTGTGAGGGTCAAATTGTATGTCTCGGAAGTTTTTGAGTTCAATACGCATAACACTGAAGAGGGTTTGACAGGATAGTCCAAAGGGTAATTTGTATATCGCGAAAGTCTGGGTAATGTTTGCAGGACACGGAACAATGGAGGTGCAAACGTGAGCCCACCTATCTGGGAATCCACAATCGAAAAATAGGCTTAAGTATGGAATAGAGAAATGGATGGGCAGATTCGTTTTCGCTAATATATTGAAACTTGTAATATATGTCGCATTGCGTGCCAAGATCTTTTCTACATGTTTCTGGGTAGAAAATAGAAAATAAGAGAAGATAAATTAATTTAGATTCTAGAAGTCAAGCTTTAATTAAATTTCACTGTCTCGTCGATGCTTTTGATTTTTAATGGCGGTCTGTATGGTTGTTTCATGATGAATAGTAGCATTAAAACTTGGTTGGGCACAGTAAACAATGCCTAAGAATTGGAGATTTCGTGAACCCACCAACCCGAGGAACCACGAAAGAGATTCCATGAAATGGTCAAGTATGGAAATTCATCGGACGAGCTTCAGAATTAGGGTGACAATGGCTCCCCAGGAGACGTGACTTCCCGAGGGTCAAATTGCATGTCTTGGAACTTGAATGAAAAATGTATACCAAGGAAGAGGGGATGATATGGGAGTCTGGCGGTCAATTTGTATACGGTAGAACCTTTGGGTCATTAATGACATGTTTAAGGTTCATGCACAACAAAGTGCTAGCATTAAATATTTCCAATTGCATTTCCAAAGAGAAGTAGGAATGTGGTGGGGGCAGGGAACAACAAGTAAGGAATGGCTAATTATTGAAAGTGGTTAGTGACACTTCAAAATAGGGCTACAAGATACAACCAGCAGAGGTAAGGGCCCGAGGGTCAAATTGTATCTCTCGGGTGTGTTGATCGCAGAATCTATAACATGGAAGAGGGCATGATGATGCATTCCTGTGGACAAACTGTAAATCGTGGAACTCCGGATACTGTTTGCTAGTCATGGAATATTGGAAACACAATCCTGAGGTTGCCAGTCCGGGAACCCTCAATCGAAAAAAAGGAAGGGAGGACTCGATACACAGTAAATCTAAAATGTGATGGAGATACAACCAACTTGGGGCTAGGTATTTAAAGGTACGGCAAACGGCTGGGCTCGTGACGAGGCATTCCAGCGAACAAATTGTATATCGCAGAACTTCGGGAACTGTTTGCATGTTGTGAAAGATTCCAAACACAATTTTGAGGTCGTCAATCCGGGAACCCACAATCGAAAAAGTGCCCAAGTATGGAATAGGGAAATGTTGGCCCGGACTTGTTTTCGCTAATATATTGAAATTTTTAATAGCTTTTTCATTAGGTGGCAAGATCTTGTTTGCATGTTTCTGGACAAGTTTTTTATGGATGGTTAATCCTCAAGACTTTTGCTTATTAATGATGATCCTTACGGTTGTTGCATGATGAATTTTTAGTATTAAACCTTTGGTGTTTCATATTTGGAAAGAAGTACGAGGATGGCCGAAACATGAAACAGTGAGTAGGAATTGGAGATTTCGTGAACCCGCTAGCACGAGGATCCAAAATAGGGTGAAAAGGTCTCCCCAGAAGACGTGAAGCCTCAACGGTGAAATTGTATCGCTCTAAACATTTGAATGCATAATATGTAACATGGAAGAGGTGGCGATGTCGAAATCCGGTAGTCAATTTTCATATAGCGGAGGACTAGATGTCAATTGTTTCGTACCAGTGTGTTAAGTTGTCACTAGTAAGAGCATAATTAATGTATATTAGGAAGGACATGAAGTTAGTGGGGATGGAAGGCAGTGAAATATACTTAGAAACATTTTTGGACCATGATAGAATGAATCTTGTGAGTTCGAGGAGTCTGCGGTGGATTTGTAGATCACAGAAGTTTTGAGTGAGATGTATATCATGGAACAAGAGGCAGTAGAGTTTGAAAGCACCACCCCAGCAACTGCGGCCATAAAATTGGCTAAGTATGGAAATGAACAGTGGTCGGTCAGATTCATCATGTGAAGATATATATGGAGATGAATATATTTTATCCCACCAACACTAGATCCCGCGATCATAGAAAGGCGACTAAGTGCCAATTGTTCTCTACCAGTGTGTTCAGTTGTCAATAGTAAGAGCATAATTAATGTATATTAGGAAGGACGGGAAGTTAGTGGGGATGGAAAGAATCAAAATATACTTTGACACATTTGTGAACTGTGGTAGAATGAAGCTTGTGATTTCAAGGAGTCTGTGGTGGAATTGTAGATCACGAAAGTTTTGAGTGCAAGATGTATATCACGGAACAAGAAGCAACGAAGTTCGAAAGTGCCAACCCAGCAGCCACGACCATAAAATTGGCTAAGTATGGAAAGGAACAGTGGTCGGTCAGATTCGTCATGTGAAGATATTGATGGAGATGAATATGTTTCAGCCCACCAACGCTGGAACCCGCGATCATAGAAAGTCGACTAAGTATATAACTAGAAAGCGATAATACACGGGAAGAAAAAAAGGGAAAAAGGGCTAAGGAGTCCGCGGTGGAATTGCAGATCACGAAAGTTTTTAGTGCAATATGTATATCATGGAACAAGAAGCAACAGAGTTCGAAAGTGCCAACCCAACAACCATGGCTCTTGGCCCTCGACCAATTTTTGAGAGAACATTGGTCATGTTTGACCATTTTTGGGACTTCGACAGGCTGGTCGAAGATGGAGCGCCCACGCGAAGTGGAGATCATGGGATATTGGTTGTTTTACGGACTTTTTGGGATTTTAGGGTTTATGTAACGAGTATGGGATGTCGCCCCATGGGTTCACCCATGTTTAGGCCTTTTTGTAATGTATAAATAAGTATATAGGACTTAGATCTAAGTCTGTCTAAGTTTGTCTAAGTCTGTCTAAGTTTGTCTAAGTCTGTCTTAGTCTGTCTAAGTCTATCCAAGTTGGCTTCGTGCAAGAATATGTAAGGTTCTAGCTAAGTGAAGGTGATTGTAAGAGGATTTGTGCACCAACTGTGTAAGACTTTGTGCTAATAAGGAGTTGGATCTGTGCCTTGACCTAATTCTGGGAAGGAGGATCTAACGGGCTGCGTGTAGATCTCCTGTCCTCTACAAAATTGGGCTCAGTGGCTCTCTGCACAATAGCAGATGGTTGTAACAGATTGAAGAAGACTAATAAATAAGAAGAATAAGTTGGTGGACGTAGCCCCACACTGGGGTGAACCACGTATATCCTGTGTTGATGTGCTTTGAGCAATGTTGTTTATGTTGTTTATGTGTTTATCTGCTTAGTGCACTAATCTTTGTATATGTTAGATATATGTATGGATTCTTAGTATGGTAAATGAATGCTAGATCTGAGTCAATGATATGTGCTAATCGATTGGAAGTGTGTGATCTTCTCATTACTATGATGTTCTGTATTTAGGGTTTAAATCTGTGATATGAATGGGAGTTAAGAAATAATGCAATTTGTTTAGCTAAGTTCTCTGTTAAGTGTTGTTATCACAGATCTGTTTCCCAGCTAGGTTGTAGACATATGATTCCTACAACCCCCCCTACATCTACCTCGGGTGAGACTTCATCTGCTTCGCAAGTGTTGCCGAAATGGCTGGTAGTTAGGGTTTTGTTGGTGCGTTATTGAATTGTTGAAACCTGGGTCTGCCCCTGTGCCAACAAATGGTTCTGTTGTCGGGACCTGAAACTGTGATTGTTGGGAAATAAAGAAAAGAGAAAGATTTGTGCGTAGATCTATTGTTGTTGTGCGCAATATTCTACCTGACTTGCAAATCTCTGTGCTAAGAAAGGAACCGGATCTGAAGAAAAGAGGTAATTTCTTAAATCTTTGTGCACTGATAAAGGTAAGATAAGTGGAAATTTTTGCTTCGAAACTATGAATCTAGGTATGTTTGATATATTTTGTCCTAGTCTAAAAAGTAGGGCACAACTAGAAGAAAGAATTGATCGAAATAAATTTGATAGAAATAGAGAAAGATATGTTATTCCTATGCATAGAAAGAATTTTTGGACTAACAAGTGGATGCGGGAACCTAGAAAGAATTTTTGCAGATTCTAGGTCCACCATTGTGATCCCAATGCACAGTACAAGAAAGGTTGGGGATTGTTTAAAAGAAAGAGAGGATTAACACTGTGTTATAACTGCAGAAGACCAGGACATCTTGCTAAGGAATGCCCTGGTATAGGTCCTATTTGTCTCTGTTGTAAAACTATTGGTCATGAGGTTTTGTATTGTCCAAGAATGATTGCTAAAGTTGAAAAGATGAAAATGAGACAAGAAAACTATGAAGAAGGTCAAGGGACTAAGGATATGTTAGATAACTAGAAGGAGTCAGAGACTATGTTATTACAGCTAAAAGAAGAAATGAAGGACCACAAGGACGTCATCCTGTTAGAGATCTTGCAAGAAAAGAAGCGCATAAAAACAAGAATAGGATAATTCGACATAGACTGTGTCTTGGATGAGGACACATAAGTGAATATCATGCCAGAAAGCACTTGGGAAATTTTGGGAAAGCCTGATATGGTACCTTCATTGGGAAGGATAGGATTGTTTAAAGGAAACATGATAACCCTATGTGGAAGACTTACTCATGTACTTATGATTGCTCATGGAACATCGACTAAAGAAGAATGTCAAGTTATTATGTTTTCTAAGAACAACACCCCATTTTCACTTTTGTTAGGAAAAACTTGGATTGAAAAGGACCAGATCAAAAGAAAAGCAGAGGAGGAAGCTACAAAATAGAAAAATCAAGAATTAAGGGACTTCATAGCCAGAAAAATAACATGACTAATAGAAGAACAAGAGGATAAGTCGAAGCAACAGAGGGCCAAAGAATTAGTTGTCGAAGTTGAAAGAACACAAGAAGGCTTAAAGAACATGTCTATGTAGGAAAGAAGTGCATTCACCCCGAAAATAGTAAGAGAAGTAGTATTACCTTTGAACCTTGTGGAAGACCCTCGGTAGTGCGAAGTTACTACGCTAAGGGACGATAGGAATAAGAATGGAAAGAGGAATCCAGAGACTCGAATCACAGGAAAGAAGGCCAGAAATCTCAGTAAGAAGAAAGCAAAATTAGAAAAACTACAGGAAGTTCCAGAGAATACTTCGTAGAAGATAGGCTTGTAGAACCTGAACCTCGCTAGAATAGAAAAACCGCGCAAAATGGGACTTCGCCAAGGAGAAGCTATATGACCGTTGGAGGCGTCTCGATCATTAGAATGATGCTCTGAAATGGCTAGAAACATAGTTATTGAAGGAAATATTTCCATTGGACCGTTGAGACCATGCCATAACGGATGGATTCGTATTGATTGACACATTCATACTCGTTGGAGGAATCTGTTACGATGTTGCTTATTTAACCCATCAGATGCTATGCCAAGACCACTTTTTGCAAACTGAGATATTCGAGCTAACACAAAATTGATTACATACTGCATTGTGTTATCTATACCTCGCCATCCATTTGATTACCTTGTCTGTTTGTTCGTCTACCTGATCCCCGCAATTACAAGTGTGAATGTCGGGCGAGCATAGCGCGCTAGAGAAGTCTGTAGAGGAGATTTTGATAGACCTCATGGTTGCAAAAGTCATGTCTGTAGGAATACAAGCATCGTCGATGGGTGGATTGCAAGCATCCCCCTCGACTGGACGATGGTCTAGCCGAACCGTGACTGAGAAAAGAAGAAAACACCGCGATGATCTGGCTAACGCGAAGCAGATCTCGTCGGTCTTGCCTGACTACACCCTGCCTTTGGCTGGTGCAGTTAGTCGTGACAGTGTCCCACGTGACTTTGAGTACACACTCATAATTGTGTACCTCCTAAAGGGGATACGCGCAGTTGGACCCCAGTTAGGATTGATCCCAACTCTCAATATCAGCGACTTCAACCTCGGAGACTGAAAGAACTATGTGATACTCGCACCACATAGGTACTTGATGAAGATGACTGGGAAGAATCCCAAGATAGTTTTACATCCATGGATAAGGATCTTGTGCGCTCCACGATATTGAACGTGATGAATATCCCCCACTTCGGTCGACATGAGGAGGTTAACGCTTGTGTTAAACTCCTCCTATGGTGCTATCACAGAGGGTATATGTGGCTTGACAGGTGCGTGAATGTGGATCCGACGTTGATCCACTTGATCATGGGACTAAGCATGCAGGGACCGGACCCTCACCAGTTCTACCCAGGGAAGAAGTCAGATCGCTCCTTGGCACAACGTATAAAGGAAGCCTATGGTGATGTAGAGAAGGGAAAGTGAGGCTACAAGGTAGCCTCCATCCAGGATGGCGTAGTGCACCTATCTTGTCAGCTTATTGTTGGCAAGCTCGTCCGAAAGAACTGTCTGACACAGGTCACAGGGTTCGTAGTCGACCTCATAGGGAAGTGTGTCGAAGGAATGCATATGAACTGGGCGAGTTACCTCATCAATGAGTTGGAGAAGGAATGTCGTGAAGCGCAAGACCAAGGATACGAATTTTATTTCAGTTGGTTACTAATTTTAATCGCATTTTTCGCCTGGAAAATGTTGGAAGGAGAAGCCTTCCCGGAAGTTGAGCCATCAAAACTATTGGTCACGAGGTTTTCTACCTTGTGGTATACAAACAATATGGTGAAGAAGTGGTAGTCAAATGTTGTCTTCCATGCTTACTACCTACAACTGAAGTGTTCCATTGAATCATTCCCCTAAATGACACCGAATACACTCCATCAGTATAGGCCGTTAGCAAAGTTTTGTGCAGACCGACACTTCATCTACATCACCATGCACAGGGATGAAAGTAAGGAGGAGCTATAGTCCTACTATAAATTGATTGATGAATATATGGCAGAGATCACTAAGGAATGGCCAACAAAATTCCTTATACCGGTCAAAGATGAAGAACTCTCCGACCCCAACATCATCGGAAGTCCTTTGGTCACCCAGACTGAGTATGAAGGATAGAGCAATGAAAAGAAAAAGAAGAAAAAGGACGAAGTCGAAGACATAGAAACTGACGAGGAGGACAGCGCATCAGATGAAAGTAGGCCTGAATCACCTGCAGGAGGAGGAGGAGGAGGAGACAAAGTGAACCAAGAAGAAGGAGGGGAAGATGAAGAAAAGAAAGACAAAGGAGAAGCCACACCACCGAAGGATCCCCTCACCACAACAGAAGCATCGCAGAAGAGGAAGGGTTCCCCAAAGAAATATTCGGCCAGAAAGAAGGCCCACGCCAACAAGCCTCAGTCGAAGAATGTGCTCACAGTGGATGATATTGATCTCATCATCACACTCGTAGAGGATGCTTCAGAAGACATCTTGCAGAGACAAGGAGAAAAGTAGGAGTCGATGTATGACAGAATAGAGAAGGAGCTCAAGGAAATCCAACAATCTATCCATTCAAGTCGCGTAGTGCCTATTGCGCCATCTTTAGCAACAAGTGTAGAATTGGGGGATGAGCCCACCCAATTGCGAAGGTTAGCAGATGCGACAAAGGCTTGACTTCGTCGAGCCCAAGAAGAAAAGGAACAGGATACAGAATCCATGAAGAAATAAAAGGAAGAGGCCTTAGAGAAACTTTGAGTTGCACAGCAGGAGAAATATGAAATTAGGGCAATGTTTGAGGAGGACAAAGAGAAGATGTAGAAAGAAAAAGACCAGATGCTCGCAGATCGGACTGTGTTCAAAGAGGCAGTAAATAGAGCACTTCGCTTTGTGTCGGGTTTGGCACAGGAGGAACCAAAGTCAACTGAGATGCAAGTGGGGATGCTCACCGAAGCCATTCAGCAGCTTCAAGAAAGAGTAATGGAGCTAGAAATCCAAGCAATGTTGAGCACTCTGCAAGAAGTGTGTGATTAGAGGGAAGAAGTTGTCAGGAATATAGTAGAACGAATAAGGGAATTGGCCTCAAAGTGTAAACAATTAAGTGATCAAAGTGCGAAGAGCTATGAGCACCTTGCAGAATATCCAGAGCTGAGTAAATTGGAAGCACGGCTCCAGGAGGCGAAGCAGTAGGCATCCACCGTACAAGCAAAGATGAAGTTGCTTAATGTAATTGAGAATATGAAGAGGTCACAGGAACAACGTGTAGTCCAGCAGTAGATCACTACTATCCATAGCAGAGTTATGGAGGTTACACCAAGACTCCAGCCAGTGCAGGATGAAGCCTGCATGTTTTTTGAAGAAATAGAAGGACAAGGCTCACAGTTGGAATAGGTGGTCGCAATAGTGGAACAATGCCTGGAATGGCCTATCACTGAGCAAGTAATTCAAGATTTCATCGAGCAGGAAGCTCTAGAGAAGTGGTAAGTTGAGGCAGCTCGAGCTAAGCTCGAGGCCTTCGAAGCAGTGTTTCCCAGGTCCGAGTGACTCAGGACGAGTCACAGGTGAGTGTTGGGAACCTGTTGGCCCTCGACCAAGTTTTGAGATAACATTGGTCGTGTTTGACAATTTTTGGGACTTCGACGGGTTGGTCAAAGATGGACCAGAAATAATCTATTAATATATATTAATATGAATATTATTGGAATAAATATAAACACTCTTTTAATACATGGGAATAAGATATTTATTCCAATAATATTCATATTAATATATATTAATATATTATTTCTGGTCCAAATGTAAATCATCTTCCAATTTACAGGATCCTGTTCGGTTCGCAAATTTCGTTGAAATCCATAACCAATAGAAAGGGAAAAAAACGGCGGATGATTGGGCTCGTGACGGGGCATTCCAGCGGACAAATTGTATATCGCGGAACTCCGGGCACTATTTGCAAGTTGCGAAATATTCGAAACACAATTTTGAGGCCGTCAATCCGGGAACCTGCAATCGAAAAGGTGTCCAAGTATGGAACAGGGAAACGCTGGCCCGAACTTGTTTTCGCTAATATATTTAATTTCTAATAGCTTTTCCATTACCTAGAAAGATTTTCTTTGCATGAAACAGTGATTAGGAGTTGGAGATTTCATAAACCCGCCAAGGCAATGATCCAAAATAGGGTGACAAGGTCTCCCTAGATTACGTGAGGCCTCGACAATCAAATTGTATAGCTCGGAACCTTTGAATGCATAATGTGTAACACAGAAGAGGCGACGATGTTGGAGTTTGGTAGTCAATTTGTATATGGCAGAGGTCTGGGTGCCAATTCTTTTGTACCAGTGTGTTCAATTGTCACTAGTAAGAGCATATTTAATGTATATTAGGAAGGACGCGGAGTTAGTGGGGATGGAAGGTAGCGACAGATACTTTGAGACATTTGTGAACCCTCGTAGAGTGAAGCTTGCGAGTTTTACGAGTCCGCGGTGGAATTGTAGATCATGAAAGTTTTGAGTGCAAGTTGTATATCACAGAAGAAGAAGCATTCGAGTTCGTAAGTGCCAACCCGACAACTGCGGCCATAAAAATGGCCAAGTATGGGAAGGAACAATGGTCATTCGGATTCGTCATATGAGGATATAGATGGAGATGAAGATATTTCATCCCGCCGACCCTGGAACCCATGACCATAGAAATGAAACTAAGTATATAACCAGAAAGCAATAATGGGCTGGAAGAAGAAAAGGGGAAAATGACTAAGTATCTTACAGTAGAAAATCTACTTTTCGTTTATTAATGCCAATTTTTTTGAACCCCTAGTGAGTTCTCACTAGTAAAAGCATAAATTGCAGATCACGGAATTTATAGATGGAGATGAAGATATTTCAGCCCGCCAACCCTAGAACCCACGATCATAGAAAGGAGACTAATTATATAACCAGAAAGCGATAATGGATCGGAAGAAGAAAAGGGGAAAATGACTAAGTATCTCACAGTAGAAAATCTACTTTTCGTTTATTAATGCCAATTTTTTTGAACCCCTAGTGAGTTCTCACTAGTAAAAGCATAAATTGCAGATCACGGAATTTCTTTGGGTGCAAGATGTATATGACGGAACATGGGACATAAGTCTTGGATACCACAAACCCGATACCCGGTAGCCCGATAATTGGCGAAGTATTGGCGAAGAGAATTTGTTTTATATTTATTCAAATAGTATTCATATTAATATATATTAATAGACTATTTCTGGTTCAAAATGTAAATCATCTCCCAATTTTTAGGATGTTGTTTAGTTCGCAAATTTCGTTGAAATCACGGAATTTTTGAATGCAAGATGTATATAACGGAACAAGAAGCATTAGAGTTCGAAAGCGCCAACCCGGAAACCACGGCCATAAAATTGGCTAAGTATGGAAAGGAACAGTGGTCGGTCGGATTTGTCATGTGAGGATATAGATGGATATGAAGATATGTCATCCCACCAACCCTAGAACCCGCGATCATAGAAAGGATTCTAAGTATATAACCAGAAAGCGATAATAGACGGGAAGAAGAAAAGGGGAAAAGGGCTAAGTATCTCACAGAAGAAAATCTATTGTTCCTTTATTAATGGCAATCTTTTCGAACCCCTGGTGAGTTCTCACTAGTAAAACCATAAATTGCAGATCATGGAAGTTATTTAGCTGCAAGATGTATATGACGGAACATGGGACATAGGTGTTGGATACTGCAAACCCGGGACCCAGTGGCTAGATAATTGGCTAAGTCTTGGCCAAGAGATAAGCAATAGAAAGAAAATAAATAAATAATATATATATATAATATATATATATATATATATATATGACGCAACATTTTTTTGTATATGCACGAATATTATCAAATAGAAGAAGTTGAAATATATGCAAGATATTGAACAGGAACATGACGTCAACACTTGAGTTGCCTTGTTGTAATAGTAATTAATTCATTCTATTTACGGGACCCGAAGAATGAAAGCAAGACGGGTCCTCCAATTTCTTTATTTAAGTTTAGGGCAGGTGCCACATAAGTATGGCTTATGAAAAATTATTCTTCCATGTCAAATGTAAGGAATGAACAGAGTATCCTTTATTTAAATCGAAGTACTGGGCAACAGAAAGAAAAGATTGTCATCCATGTTTAACGACACACAAGAAAAAGGTACTAAATAAAATGAGAAGCAATACCAAAGATTGGAAAACACCATTAAAAAAACCGCAAATATTCTACATTCAAATAAGATGGGTTACAAAATACAGCTAAGATTATTTGCCACATTGACTATGATTTGGCCTACCACTGACCAAAAAAAATATGTACAATACTAAAGCTTGTGGACACTCTTCTTGACGATCAAATGTTGAATATCNCCCATATTTTTGAATAGTTTTCTCTTCTAGATGTTGCCTTCCTGCATTGGCTAGTTATTCAACATTCCATTTTTTCTTAAGTGTTAATTTCCCTCTGTCATCGAAAACTTGGGGTTTAAGGTGCCTTCCTTGTAATGTTCCTGAACATTCACATATGAGACAACTTGGAAATTTGATTCAGTCCCAATTCAAAGTCAAGGGAGTCGTTTTATGTGATGTCATCTTTGGGGGAAACAAATCATGTTAGGCAACCAAAGATGAGACAAAAAAAAAATCAAGTATGTTGTGATTGTTATTCTCCTTGTATTGGATCATCTGTTTGGTTGAAAAGCCTCCCTGAAGATTTGTATGTTGAACTTATTTGTTTTATTACTGTAAATTGGAAGGGACGTCCAAGCTAGCTGCAAAATGTTCCTCTGATGAAGTACATAACTTCTTCTAGTAGCACAGGTCTGGCAAGTGTATCAAATGTTGCAGATCGCATCAGAATATATCTTTCGTCACAGGGGTTGCAAAAATGGAGGCCTACAAAAAGGTCTAGAATGTTCGAAAGTGACACCAAATATTACTCCATGCCCGAACACACTCAGAAGGAAACTATAAAATTGGATACCAATGAACATGTTAAACTGTATGCCCATTTTAATCAACATTATAAAATTACAGAATGTTTTATGCCAAAGTTGTAACAGAATTGACAGACATCCAGTTTCTATGTCAAATAGTGTTGAGCGACCTCTGGCTACAGTAACAGACTCGTCATATAATCAACTTTCGATCACTACTAATACTAATGTCAAGTGTAAGAAGTTGTGATTCCATGTTCCAGGTAGTTTCACCTCTAGGCATCCACATAAGCGGTGACCCCAAGCTCCATATAGCTTCGACTTCGGACATTCACATTGATGGTGGAGATGGGAACAGTGCGACAATGCGGTGAACAAGCAGGGATGTCATTGTTAAAGCACTTAAACTGCAGGATTTTCAGACCTGCAAAGAACATCGTCTTTAGTATTGCTTTCTCACGAAATCTACAATGTTGCTTTGAGTCCTTAAATCTTTGGACGTTGGGTGTCCTATGTGATAATGACCTTGACATTAGGTACATGTCAGACATCTATTATCTGGCATTGCAGTGTTAATGCAATTGATATAGTGGACGACGACTCAATTGCATTGACACACACAATATTAATTTTGTGAATAATGAACATCCTTGAAGGACATGAATCCCAAACAACGCCTAAAACTTTTCGAACAACCGTCTGTTAGAAAAATACAATGTTCTATATTTTACAAAATAAGAAATTGTATGGTTTGAACATTTGTTTTTTCAAATATCGCATCAACTGCAACAGAAGAAATGAATTTTCCTTATCCAAAGCAAGGGAAACATCAGGAATATTGACATTAGGTGGAAACAAATCTGGAAACGCACCACTACATTAAGGTCTCTTCTAAAGAATGAAATAAAATGATTACATGAAGGTGGTAGTAAAAGGTGATTTTCAGAAACCAAATCATTACCTGAACATGCGAAACTTCTTGCAAAAGGTGGTAGTATAAAGTAATCCTCAGAAAGTGTTGCAAATTCCATAATCCAGAATTCCTTCCCAATAACTTTTTCCAGTTACATGTCGATGCAGGGATTAGAAAGTTTTTACACCGTCGTTCCCTAGTTATATACCCACCTTCAAGTAGGAGGGGAATATTCGTGTAAATAGGCGCAACCCATCGATGCAAATGCAACCATATGCGTAGGAGTAGTAAAATAAAAAATGTGCAGTAGCGACAGACAGTTGATTGTATGTGGAGTCTGTAACTACATCCAAAGGACAGTGAACAAACTTTGACAAAGAATATGGCTTTTTGTCAAGTTTGTTACTGCACCCAGAAGTAGATCAACAAACTTTCCAATAGAAACTTCTGTAATTTTAGTATGTCGTTTTAACCATCCATATAGTTTCTCTTGAGTACATTCGCGAATGGAGTAATATTTCGCGTCGTTTCTGAATATTACAGACCATTTTTCAAGCCACGGTAAGTGCGACTCCTCTAACGGAAGACAAATTCTTGTGTGCTCTCCAGAATTTGATACACTTACCAAATCTGTGTTATTGGAAGAAACTATACACTTTAATGAAGGATCATTTTGCAGGTGACCTCAAAATACCTTCCAAATCCTAGCAGGAAAACAAATAATATCAACAAACAAATCTCCAGGCAGGCCTTTCAACCAACCAAAGCATCAAATACAGGGAGAACACCAATCAGAAGATACTTGTTTTTTTTTTTTCCCTGTCTGAGTTTTTTTTTGGCTCAAATCTCATGTCACATAAAACCATTCTCTCGTCTTTCAATTGGGCCTCAATGGCATCTCTAAGGTGTCTTACATGTCCATCACTTGGAACATTAGAACGAAGGCACCCTAAAGACAAGCTCTTTGATGATAGAGAGAAATGGGAATAAGTATTTAAAATCAACGCTAGAGGATGAAAGTATAATCTTTCATAGATTTTGGTTTAGTTCATCTTAATGGTAGATTCCCTCGATCTTTTTGCTTATTAATGCCAATATTTTCGAATATGTGTGGTGAATAGTGACTAATAGCACGTAATAACATTCCCATATTTGAGCAGATTCTCAAATATGACAACCTGTAACATATGCACAGTCTTAAAGATGGACATGGCGTCAAGACCTCTGTGGATGACACGTGCATGGATGGAAACATGGTAGTGCAATATTGCATTGTTACTATGATGATGCCTTTAAAAAACTAAAATAACCAATATGTTTTTTGCAAATTCAAAATGCCAATCTTTTCGCTTATTAATGCCAATCTTTTCGAATATGTGTGTTGAATAGTGACTAACATCACATAATAACATTCCCATATCCGAGCATATTCTCAAATATGACAACCCATAACATATGCACATTAGTAAAGAGGGACATGATGCCAAGACCGTTGTGGATGACACGCTCGTGGATGGCAGCATGGTAGTACAGTATTGCACTGTTACTATGATGATTCCCTTAAAAAACTAAAAGAGCCAATTTTCTTTTTTTTGCAAACTCAAAATGCAAGCAAAAAAATTTATCAAATCCCATAATATTTGCCTGTTTATGCATTTTAATGGGATATGTCCTCAAGCTTTCTGCTTATTAAAGCCAATCTTTTCGAACCTGTCTGGTAAGTTATCACTTTTAAAAGTATAATTAATGTGCATTGGGAAGGGCAGAAGGTGGCAGGGATGGAGGGGAGAGACAAAATGATTTTAAACTTTTTTGAACCCGGGAACACATGAACCCGTGAAACTTTGAAGACTCGACTAAGTATGGAAAGGCATGTCGGATAGATAGACCCATCGTAGGTAGGGGTAGGGTTGTGAGTACGAGGAGTCTGGAGTCGAATTGTAGAGAACAGAAGTTCTAGGTGCAAGATGTATACCCCGAACATGAGTTACCATAGTTCAATAACACCTATCCCCGAACATGTGTTCATAAAATTGGCTAAGTATGCAAATGAACGATGGTCGGTTGGACTCATGATGTGAATATTGTCAGTTCGCCACACCGGGAACCCGTGAGCACAACAATGTGAAAAAGTATAGAACCAAAAACGCATAATAGAGGGTAAGAAAAAAAGGGAAAAACGAGCAAGTTTAGAAGAAATTGGATAAATATGAAAATGAATGGTGGTCAGTCGGAGTCGTGATGTGAATATATCGATGGAGATGAAAATTTTTCAATTGGCCACCACGGGAACCCGTGACTACAGAAACATGGAAAATTATAGAACCATAAACACACAATAGAGTGGAAGAACAAAAGATAAAAACGAGAAAGTTTACAATAGGAAAAAGAAAGGGAGCGAAGAACTTTATCCTTCAGAAAACAACACTTACTCTCATAACTATGAAGCCATAGGAAGAAATCAACCATGGGAAAAACATCGTTACCTATGAAATATAGTTGGAGCCCGACAAGCACTAGATGAAGCCATAGGAGATGCAATTTACATCGACTACAAAATTTTGCATATTATTTTATGTTAATAGTATTTTTCTGGGGAGCCAACTACAAAACAATGTAAGAATAGATCCAACTGCAGATGCAGCACCCGAACATCGCAAAGCTTAAGCAAACAAGAGAAAGCAACAAATAAAAACCTAGTTAATAAGCACCAAAAGGTCCAACTGCAGCCACAGGAACTGAACCCTTCAAAGTTGAATCAAGCAATAATAAGCAGCATCTAGCAAACAAAGAAGCAAGCAGCAACCAGTTGACCAAGAATGTCGGTGAAGAAAAATATTGGCCAAATTCACTGCACACAAGATTGTATCAAAAAAATTCGGAGGAAAATGTATTGCAACACATCTGTTAACCAAATAGTTCAGGCTGTGAGACCTGTCAGGTAAAATTCAAAGTTGGGAGGACCATCCAAAGGCCAATATTCGACACAGAACCTACCTCCATCACAGAAACAGTGACGCGTCGCAAAAGGAAAATGTACTACAAAGATATTTTGCAAGAGGATTTCAACTCAGGCATCCCCACCTGCAAAATGCAAACATCAAGCAAAAATAAACACGGCACCTAAACATGCCCATCAATGGGGAATGACAGAAGGGTAGTTCCAATCACGGTTGCAGAACCCCAAGCATGCAAACTGCAACAAGACCAACAAAAAAACAAGAACAACAGCAACAGGCAAATAAGAAATCAGTGAACATACAAGAAACAAGCATGAACCAGTGAACCAACAATGCACTGAAGAACAATATTACCCACATTAACTACAGAGAACATTGCATATAAAAACAAAGGACAAAAATGTATTGTAACAAGCATGCTAAGTAAACATTTAAGGTTGTGAACCCTGTTAGGTAAACATTTAAGTCTGTCATAACTTCTCTGTAAAAATTTATGAACCTGGGAACGCGTGAACCCATGAAACTTTGAAGACTCAACTAAGTATGGAAAGGCAGGTCGGACAGGCAGACCCATCGTAGGTAGAGGCAGGGTTGCGGGTTTGAGGAGTCTGGGGTCCAATTGTAGAGCATGGAAGGTTTGGGTGCAATATGTATACCCTGAACACGAGTTACCATAGTTCGATAGCACCTATCCGCGAACCCGCGTTCATAAAATTGGCTAAGTATGCAAACGAAAGATGGTCAGTCGAACTCATGATCTGAAGATTGTTAGTTCGCCATACTGGGAACCCGCGAGCAAAGAAACGTGACAAAGTATAGAACCAGAAACGCATAATAGAGGGTAAGAACAAAAGGGGAAAATGAGCAAGTTTAGAAGAAATTGGATAAATATGCAAATGAACGACGGTCAGCCGAAGTCATGATGTGAAGATATAGATGAAGATGACGATTTTTCAACAGGCCACCCCGGGAACCCTTGACTACAGAAACGTGGAAAAGTATAGAACTAGAAACGAACAATAGAGCAGAAGAACAAAAGGTAAAAGTGGGAAAGTTTACAAGAGGAAAAATAAAGAAAGAGAAGAAATGTATCCTTCAAAAACAACACTTACTCTCATAACTATGAAGCCATAGGAAGACATCAACCATTGGAAAAACATCGTCATCTATGAAATATAGTTGGAGCCCGACAAGCACTGGTTGAAGCCGTAGGAGATGCAATTTAGATCGACTGCAAAATTTTGCATATTATTTTATGTTGATAGTATTTTTCTCGGGAGCCAATTGCAAAACAATGTAAGAACAAATCCAACTGTAGATGCAACATCCCAACATCACAAAGCTTAAGCAAACAAGAGCAGGCAGAAAATAACAACCCAGTTAAGAAGCACCAAAAGCCCCAACTATAGTCGCAGGAACCGAACCCTGCAAAGTTGAATCAAACAATAATAAGAATCATCCAGCAAACAAAAAAGCAAGCAACAACCAGTCGACCAGGAATGACGATGAAGAACACTATTGGCCAAATTCATTACACACAAGATTGTATCAAAAACATTCGAAGGAAAATGTATTTCAACACATCTGTTAACCAAATAGTTCAAGCTGTGAGACCTGTCAGGTAAAATTCAAAGCTGGGAGGACCGTCCAAAGGCCAATATTCGACACAGAACCTACCTCCATCATAGAAACAGTGACGCATCGCAAAAGGAAATCGTATTACAAAGATGTTCTATGAGAGAATTTTGACTCAGGCATCCTCACGTGCAAATTGCAAACATCAAGCAAAAATAAACACAACACCCAAACCCGCATGTCAATGGGGAACGACAGAAGGGCAGTTCCAATCACGGTTGCAGAACCCCAAGCGTGCAAACTGCAATAAGACCAATAAACAAACAAGAAAAACAACAATAGGAAAATAAGAAATCAGTGAACATACAAGAAGCAAGCATGAACCAGTGAACCAACAATGCCACTAAAGAACGATATTGCCCACATTGACTACAGAGAACATTGCATATAAAAAAAAAAGGGAAAAAAATGCATTGTAACAGGCTTGTTAAGTAAACATTTAAGGTTGTGAACCCTGTTAGGTAAACATTTAAGTCTGTCAGAACTACTCTGTAAACATTTAAGAAAGAATGCAGTGTGTCAGGTCTGTTACGTACAAAAAAAAAACATTGATTATATTATTTTATAAAATAATAATAAAAAAATTAGTAACAATAGTTCGAACAGTATAACCTATGTAAGTAAAAAAAATTATTCAAAAGACAAAACTTATAAAAAATCGACTATCTATGTTCAAAACTTTGGTTATCCAAACAGTTCAAGAAAAAAATAGGGAGGGACTAATAACAAGTCAGAAAGACCGTATATGATCAAAAACTTTGGATATCGTAACATATAAAACATTGGGAATAGCGAATCCGACAATAAGACCTCCAATCTATTATCCAATCAGATCATGACATATATGCTATTTTTTATTATATAAAAATCAAAGTTTTTAGTTTCCTAGCTCCAACAATAGATATTATGCAAATATTTATGGTCAAAGTACAAACTAATATGAAGACAACGAATTATGGATAGCTATAGTCCCTCTACGCCTTACCAATTCATCTCCATTAATAGTGTTGTAAAAACATCACTATATAAATTCAAATATAATATGCATTGTATTATTAACACTTTACTCACACACTCACACAATAAATAACCAATATCTCTCTTATCCATTTTGCACTACAATTCATTTTTAAGTATATGTATAACTTCAATATTATATAAAATATCTAACCACATTATAAATAACCAAATATTTTTTAATTCATTTTACATAATAATTCACTTGTAAGTATATATAATCCTTTTTTAAAATGAGGACCACTACATTTATATTGATTCCTAAAATCAATATATTAAATACAATGAATGTATTTATTATGAAAATCAAATAATTTTGAAAATAAAAATTTATAATAAAAAATTATTATATCATTTAAACAATAAAACATAATTTAAATTCCCTCTTCCATCCATTGAGATTATTTTTAGTAATCCAATTAGTCCCCTCTACCATCCATTGAAGTTACTTTTAGTAATCCAACTATTGAATAATTTAATTTATAAATAAAATAATTTATCAATAAATTATTTTATTTTATTATTATATTAAAAAGGTGTTAACATATTTATTTTAAAATAAAATAGTTTTAAAAATATAAATTTGTTATATTATTTATTTATATAGAATATTTAATAATAAAACATCATTTAAAATTATTTTTTAATTTAAATAATAAAATATAATTTATATTTATATTATAATAATTAACATTGAAATTACCTTTAAACAATTCAATTATTAAATAAATTAAATTGTAAATAAAATAATTTATTAATATTTATATTATTATATTAAGAAGTTGTGTAGTTTATATGTGAAAAAAAGAAGTTGTGTAGTTTATGCATATTATTAATATTAAAAGTCTGGAAAAAAATTATAAATAAGTACAAAATGTTCCCAATACAAAACAAATTTAATCACTAAATAAATTAAATTATAAATTAATTAATTTTATCAATATTTTTGTTATTGTAGTAAAAATTATGTAAATTTAATCACTAAATAAATTAAATTATAAATAAAATAATTTTATCAATATTTTTGTTACTATATTAAAAGTTGTGTAATTTATACATATTATTGATATTAAAAATCATCTATTGTTTTATATTATTGAAAAACATTTATAAATAAATATAAAATGTTCTCAAATATAAAATAAATCTAATCACTACATCTAAATAAAATTAATCATAACCACTATATCGAAATAAAATTAATGATGCCTCTAGTACTATGTGACATTAAATAAATTTTAAAATTGAAATTGAAATATAAATTATTAATAAATTTTAAAATTTTCTTATTTTAAATTTGAGTTTATGTTGAATTATTACTAATTAGATGATATCAATTCAATAATATTTGATTATTTTCTAATGTTTTATAAGAGAAAGTCTACAACATATATATACATTTTTTTTAAATTATTAAATTATATATTTAAAAATTTATATATATATATATATATATATATAAACTTTATTAAACAATGCACCAACATTGTTTTGATGATATCAATTCAATAATATTTAATAAGTTAAATTCTAATTAATATATATATTATAAAATTATATATTTAAAAATTAATAAAAAAAATTATATTTATTTTCATATAATTTTATTAAACAATACACCAACAATACACCAACATGTTAAAATTATTCATTATATAATACAATAACATATTAAAATTATGCATTATATTTTTTAAACTTTTTTATATAAAAAATTTAAAAAAAAATTATGATTTGAAATTGAAAATCATGTTACATCAACTTATTTTTATTCCTTTTAAAGAATAAGAATAGTTACATATGGTTGATTTTTTTTTAAATAAATTGTGTAAGATATTGTAAATTTTGGATTTATTTATTTGTATAATTATTTAAAAAACTAAATATAATTTAAATATTACATAAAAACATATTTTAAATAATCATTTCTCATAACCCATTCTTCAATTGACAATCATTTACTAGAGATACATTTTTTTTTTTTTTTTT
>ML792032.1:283274-294449 GCA_009831015.1 Picea engelmannii
ATATTAAAATTATGCACTATACAATACAATAATACAATAACATATTAAAATTATGCATTATAATTTTAAAATTATTTTATATAAAAAAAATTAATATTTTTTTATGATTTGATATTAAAAACCACTTTACATCAACTCATTTGTATTCTTTTCAAAGAATAAAAATAGTTACATGTGTTGATTTTTTTTTTTAAATAAATTGTGTAAGAGATTGTAAATTTTGGATTTATTTATTTATATAATTATTTAAAAGACTAAATACAAAGCAAATATTTTTAATTTTAATATTACATAAAAACATAATTTAAATAATCATTTCTCCCAACCAACTCAATTGACAATCATTTACTGAAAATGTCTATTTAAAAATGTCTATTTATTCTAGATATATTATTTTTTAAAAGTCATTAATTACACGTTCAAATGAAATTAAATACTTCCGAATTACCATTAATTAATATTATTTGATTAAAATTATTGCACAACTTACTATACACTTACACACCAACTATACACTTTCACACCAGCTATCATAAAAAAATATTTTTAAAATTTCAATATAATATCTTTGTATATTAATATACAAAACTATTAAACCTCTAAAAAAAATATTTAATAAATTTAATGTTAATTTACATTACTTTATTTTCCTTTACACATATTCAATAAATTTTATTTATCCAAAAAAAATATTCAACAAATATAATATTATTTTATATTATTTTATTTTCCTTTAGACATATTTTATAAATTATTACTATTATTATTATTAAACTTTATTTAAGTGGACATACCAACCCTTATCTTGAAATATGTGTAATGAAAATAAAGATAAAAGTATACTTGTAATTATAAAATACTACATGTTGGGCTGTATTCACATTTCCAATAAATCCATTAAAACCAGCAAATTTCTCTTTTTTACTGAATTGAGTTATAAAATACTGAAATAAAAAGACTTATAATATTTTGAATTGTTTATAAATTTAGAAGATTAATATTTAAACGAATCCGATTCAGTAAATATGTATTTAGTAAGAACGTATCAATAAAGTTGGGTGGATGGGCAACCTAAAAGTTTGATTCGAAAATCTCAAATGTCATATCCAAAATCTCAAATCTCATATGAAAAGACATCGGAGAGGGATTGGTGAAATTAGGTCGACCAATTTTATTGTTTTTGGTATATCAAAAGAAAAGAAAGCGAAAACAGAATCCTTATTGTACGTATATACCTACTTTTACATGATATAAAATTACAGGACTTTTGGTGAAGCCGGACCAAAAATCTCTACTGGAGTCTCAGTGAGAGAGCCAGAAATATGTCAGACAAAACGATCTATTCATAGATGGATTCCTTCACGTAATAGCCAAACGGTTGGGCCCCGTCTGGAATGCGGGGACTTTCTAAAGCAGCTGTCTCTCTCTGTGTAGCTTTCCCTTGATAACACCAAAAAAACCTGCTGCTCAACAGCTGTTAGAAACACTGGCGAGGCTGTTAATCCAAACCTCATCGGAAACAACTGACTCGTCATCGTCGTTCTGGTGCCATGTCCAGTGTGCATGCGTTGCGTTATAAATCACAAATTCACCGTGTCCAAAGCTTGCTTCACGAAATTCTGACAAACCAGATGGCGGATCCTCGTATCTGTTCTCAGTTCCACGAGAATAATTAATGAGTTTATTGATATATACTTCCAATTCAAATGAAAAACTTTTTTACCTGAGCAATAGATTCTTCCGCTTCAATTACAAGAACTAAACTAAACCCAGAATAATGAATTACTTGTTTTTCTAAACAATATATACTTCCAATTCAATAACGATGAATACCGTGAAGCAAGGCCTTCTCGGTTCCCTCCGTCTCCTATAGTAATGTGCACAGATCCACATGGGTTGGGTTGGTTCTTAAATACCCGAGTCTGAAACATTCATTGCATAGTAAGCTCATCATCAAACAATTTAGGTTTCATAAAACTGAATACTTTTACAGGAAATGTAAAGGAATGTGTGATCGGAACTTACGAAACGTTCATAAGCATGAACATGGCCAGCAAAAACAATATCGACTTTTGCAGCATGAAGCAGTTCTTCCATGGCGTCCTTCATGTCATCACCCTCACCCTGATGAGCGGTATTTGTGTTATACCAGGGTGCATGGATCAGAGCAATAAGCCACGGAGTCTTGCGCCTGTTTACTCGGGATAAGTCGCCCTGGTGTCACAAACAACAAATCTTCAGTCCTGTAGAACTATCTAATGGGAAAGGGGTCTATTGAATGGTATGCATCTTACCTGAAGCCATTTGTATTGGTCGGAGTCCGTCCCAAATTCTGCGTAGGAGCCCAGCATCAATATATGTGCCCCTGCAACTTCAAAGGAATAATAGAGGTTGGAAGGAGAACCACTTTCCTGATATGGCATTTTCCACCGTGCATTGTAGGCTTTGAAGGGTGTGCTAACGAGTAAGGGGATCTTCTCGATCTCATGATTTCCTTGGGTGACCATCCATGGTCTGGAGCTCGCCAATGGCTCTACAAGCCTCCCGAAAGAGTCCCATAGAGGTTGCCTGTAATCGGCATATGAAAGATCGCCGGGCAAGAGCAACACATCGTAATTCATCTGTTGCACATGCTGTAGGGTGGAAGTCGTCCATCCCGTCTGTCCCAGATCGCCTGTACAGCTTACCCATAATTAACAGACCGACAAAACCCAGGTGGGGTATGATGGGATAGATAAAAAAACCAGATGCAAACATGTGCTGGATAAATCAGATTAGTTCATAATGGGTTTTTCTGAAACTCACCCACAACTGCAAACGCTATAGGAAGCTGGGCTGGTGGTGTTTTGAAGGAATACTCTGGACCATTTCCTCCGCAGCGATAATAATAGAGTGTACCAGTTTCAAGCGGTCCAATTACAACATGATGGACGTTTGCAGATTTGTAGAGCAAATAACGATAATTGGTATTTTCCCCTTCTGCAGAAGATGTGTATTTTCCAGAAGAGGTTCCATACTCAACTATTGAGCTTACAGCGTCATCCTTTGTCATCCAAGAGATTCTCATATAATTATCATTCCCTGAAAGCGAAACATGAACCTGCAAAACAAAGGGGAGACTATAAATGTTTTCTCAATACCTGCAAATACTGTTTTTTATATTGATCAAATCATACCTGTTGAGGATCCGATGAGGACTTTGTGTCGAGAGGAACTGATAATGTTGATCGAGGAAGAGGCCGCACATAAGATCCAGATGCATAGGATATAACGATCAGAATACACAGTAAACGAAAATCCAGTGAACAAAAATTCATTCTGAATGAAGAAACCAGAAAAGCGGGAATTTTTTTGGCCCAAAACAACGGCAGTGGAAAAAGCGGGAATCTTTTTGGGCCCAAACTAGGGCAGTAGAATATAGGTTAGGTATTGATCGACTTAATGGAGGGGCGCGCAGTGGAGTATTTATGATAATGAACGTGGAGTATTTATGGTATTAGATGCGATAATGAGCGAAGTCGGCATTGGGACTCATATGTGAGAATCTCACACCTACATGTCCCAAAGAGTACCATTGTTACACGCCTCGTTTGCCAGCCAGCCTTCAGGTGGAGTGTAAATATTGGAATGCTATTTTAACACCATTAAAATATATCTTCAACGCCCGTACTTATCTCTAAAAGATGAGTGGGCTAACTCGGGAGTAATCCTTCTTCCCCAGTGATTTTTCCTTCCCCAATTATTTTTTTCGGTAGGTTTTTTGGCAGCTTATTTTTAAATTTCTGGTCAATCTAAAATTTTGATTGATTTTTTGAGCATCTGAGTTTGGTTTTAAATGGGGCAAAACCCCTCTGTTAAGATTTTGAAATGCATGGAACTTTGATCCATGCAAAACTCAAACTACCCTTGAAAATTTGGTCGGATTCAGGCCCCTTGTTTTGTCTAAAAAGTGGAACTCCGGAGGGAAGATTGTTCCTGAGTTAGCCTACTCGAAAAGGTAAGGAGTGGGCTAACTAGCAAGCAATCTTCCCCCCGAGTTCCTTTTTGGGCGGCTGGCTTTTAAATTTCTAGTCAATCTAAAACTCTCATTGATTTTCTGAGCATATGGATTGGTTTAAAATGAGGCAAAACCCCTAGGATAAGATTCTGAAATGCATGGAACTTTGATCCATGCAAAACTCAAACTACCCCTGAAAATTTGGCCGGATTCGAGCCCGTTTTTTTTTCTGAAAAGTGGAACTTCGGAGGGAAGATTGCTCCCGAGTTAGTCTACTCAAAAAGGTATGGAGTGGGCTAACTTGGAGCAATCTTCTCTTCCAAGTTACTTTTGAGCATCTGGGTTGATTTAAAATGGGGCAAAACTTAATAAGGAGTGGGCTAACTTGGGAGCAATCTTCCCTCCCGAGTTAATTTTTCGGCAGGTTTTCTGACGGCTCGCTTTTACCACATAAACATATTAAACATATTACCACATAACTACGTGTATTTAATTGTGTTGGAGACTTAAATACAATCTTGGTTTTTGCATTTTTGATGAGTCATATTTGGCTACACAATCTCAATATCTTAGAATTATATTAGGTTATTTTAACATGAAGAATGTTTTTTATCGCATCAATTTGTATTTGGGTCTAATTGTTAATAACATACAAGTTCAAATTTATAGAGGGTAGGGTATGTACACCTTCTAACGATCAAGGGTATTGTGCTAAAAAACCTTTGACTAGGAACTCAAACATGATTTTTTAATGATTTGTGGACATTCACATTGTTGAAAACCTCTTACTCCAGCACCTATGTATCTTGTTATCTAGTAATTTACTTACTACAAATCAAATTAACAACTCACAAAACAAAAAATGCACTCTTGAAATATTCAACTCAATAAATCTAGCGTAACTAGAAACCAAATCATACACAAATGAACACTAATATTTTTTGGTAGACACCCCTGGAACAACCCCGAAGAGAAAACCAATGCTGAGAATGATTTTATTAAGCTAAAATCAAGGCTCCCGTAACAGGGATAGTGGCCCACTGAAATAAATACAACTGCAGACAAACCTGGAAAACTTTGATCTATTGTACGACTCTGAATTGCATGATTTTCAAGAGTACGTGATTGTCCCTACTTCACACCCGCGTACCCACTCATGTCTCCACTAGCGCCCACATACATGTACGAAAATTTTGTACGACGCAACTATTCCTTGTGGCCTCACTTCACTGAAACCCACTTGCGGCAACCTCTGTTCTCTCTTCTCCTTGATATGATCTCTAGATGGAAGTATTTCTCCACCTATCCAAGATATTGAATCATAGTCCTTCATGATCCAACTCTCTCTGTGTCGACTCTCTCAACACAAGTATCGAGTGTAAGCAAAATTCCTTCTCTGCTTTTACATTCTCGAATGACTCCACACTAGCAAAAGTCATTTTTTGTTATCTATGTGTGAAAGTGTCTTCTCCTTTACCCTATCCTTGTTTTTATAATCTTGAGTTATAATCTATTTATAATCTGCAAAGTGATTGATGGTTGAGAATACTTCTCACAATCACCTAAGATTTAGATTACTTGCTAATTACTTTTAGCATTTTCCTTAAATAACTCAATTAATCCAATAATTAATTAATAAAAGAACATTTCTTTAACTAAATTAAATTCAAGAGTAGAAGGCTTTGGACGACTTCTACATGCTAGACACCAATCCTGTGCGGAAATATGTGTTTGATGTTACATGCATCAACACTCCCTCTTAGCGAGGAAGGTATTTCTCGAAGAGCCACCTAGAACTAGTTATCCCTTCGATCCTGACACAATGTCACACACATCATCATGCTCACTAGCATCCCTCCAACCTTGCTATTCAGCTACTTCTTGAATACTGAAAGTCTCATAATCGATGACGCTACATATCATTGCCACAAAGTTTGGAAACTTCATCGAAGGTCTGTTATCCCTCAATGTGCTCCTAGAAGCTTCTTGCTCTTGAGCATCCATCATTGTCATCTCGCACCAACTCGATCTCCTGGCAGGAATGGAAGAGGATAACTCCCTCTTTCCATATGAAGGTTGACTCCCCACACTGGAAGTCTGTGAACTCTACTCATCCTTTAGTTTTTCATTCTTCGAATCCTCCTTCTCCTCGTCCTCTGCCACTAACATCGATCCATGATCCAAGATCCCCTTGGATCCTCTTATAGGTTGGCCCTGCAACCTATATAACTTTCTCTCTCTGACACCAATGCTCATTGTTGTGTCACAACTACCTCCCTCTAAGCATATGAGTATTTTCCCTCTTTGAAAAGTCACAGATAAACCTTTTTCCTCCAAAATTAAAACTGAGAGCAAGTTCTAAAACCTCATTGTCCCAACTCCCTCTACATCACACTTGGAAAGAGGGTCAAGCTCCACATGCAAATATGAGTCTATCTATGACAAAATGGTGAACAATTCATGTGTCCCCGTCATATGATGAGAAGCATCATTGTCCAAGTACTGAGAACTCCTTGCGTTGGTGTTGGTAGAGAGGCATGAGAACATTGAAAATTCCTTCTCAAACTTTGTTGCAAACTTATATAGCTATGTCTCTATTGATGTCGTTGTCTATGTCTTCCCTTGCCTCTTCTTTTTCAAACACTATGATGCATAGTGCCCATACTTGTGGCACGCGAAGCCCTTGATTTTAGTCAAGTCCTTCTTACATGGTTGTGAGGTTGACTCCTCACTGCTACCCTTGGAATCCTTTCATTTTCCCTTTCTTGTCTTACTGACAAGGATCAGGTTCTCCTCATCTTCATCTCCCTACTTTCTTGCTTTAGACTCCTCACAAGTCTCTTCCCAGATGCAATCATCCCAAAGTCTCTACCAATCTAGGAGATTTTCCCGAGTGCAAACTCCTTTGACAAATGGCTCCCAAGTCTTGGGAAGGACATTCAATGCCACATTTATGAGCTCTATGTCGTTCGTTTTCTCCCCTATGTATGCAATATTATCACGTACTTGTGTGATCCTCATCAGATAGTTGATAACATTCTCATATTTAGACATCTGCATTGATCTAAGTTTATTCCTTAAGACCATCTTCATATTCTTGGTATTTCTTTAGATAAAACTTACCAAGGAATCAACCATCTCTTTGGCCATCTTGTTCTCAAATAGGTGAGGAATTAGATGATCCTTCATTAAATCCAGGAGGACCTTTTTTGCTTTGATCTCCTTCTTGTTGTGAATTTCCAAATCTATTGGATTTGTTGGTGGAGTAACTAATTTGTCCACTAACTCCCAGAGGTCATACTCCTTTAATGCCAAAATTACTCTTTCTTTCCAAGATAGGAAGTTGGATGCTCCATCCAATATGTCTTTAACTCTAAACAGTGTTGTTTCCATCCCTAAGACCTAATAAACTACCTTGGAAATATCCTGCTACTTGAAACTTCCCCTATATTGTCTTGGAAAACCATGTACATGCATGTCACAATTGAGCACTTGCATATGTACGCCTTTATGCTTACTACTACCCATGTATGTACGTGCTTGTGCTTACTATTACCCGTGTATGTATGTGTCTATGCTTACTACTACCCGTGTATGTATGTGTTTATGTGTCCAAAGAGACCCGCATATGTATGTGCCTATCCCTTTTGTAACCCCACGTATAACTCCATAAACTCGCAAAACCTTAGTTCCACCTCAGTACGACTGTTCCCTTGAAATCTATCCTTCGATTTCTTCCTACTGGTTATGGATCTTCTAAGATCTCCTCTAGATCTGATAGATTTTCTATCAATTGTTGTAACACCCTATTTCCCCCCATAATTGTAATTATGCTAAGACTTCATATAATGTTATTATGAAGCTTGTAATTATATTGTGATTAATTAAGAACATTGAACAATTGACTAAGAGGGAAAAACCTTGAAAGTATTAGCCATGATGTCACAAGTGGGAATTGATGAACTAGGATGAATGAGGTGGAATGAAGAAGCTTCAATGAGGAAAACATGAAGCTTTCTTAACACTTCATCCTGCACCTGCAAATTGAATACACCACATGCTCAGGTACTTGAGTCTGCATAGAGCTACATGAACTTTTATGAGGGAACATGATTGGTGGTCAAATTAGTTAATAATAATGACAGTCATAATCTTTGAAGGAGACGAAATTTCAACTGAATAACCTGATGGAAAGGACAACACGGATTTTCCCTTCAGGAATTCAGACCCTAGACAATAGGTAGCGTTTGGAAGAAGTCACAGGAATTCCAAGGGATTGGTAGAGGAAGAGGCCAAAGGTGGAAAAACACCACCAAATGAGAAAGAAGAAGAGAGGAGACACATAATAGTGGGTGATCTAGGTGGATATCGGTGGCCACCCACCTATTCCATTGGCTCGAAAAAACAGTTTTTCACCTTGGCAGTTTTTTGACAGTTTTTCGGGTTCCAAACTTCCGGGGGCGTTTTGAGGCCCTAAACGACGTTTTTTGGGGATTTGGGACATTGATGTGGGCTAGTCGAAAATTGTTCTTCTTGATTAGACCTTTCCAACGATCTATCGAGCACCTAAAACGGAGATCGTATGCAAAAGTTACGACCCCGGGAAGTTGATGTACTAACTTACACAAACGGGGCCCACATGACTTTTGGTGCTTCACCTCCTAGGGTTAGGTTTTTGGATGTCTAGGGTTTTTGACATTCTTGTTTATTTTAAAAGGCCTTCAGAGCCTCATTGTAACCATCTTTTGACGAATGAACGCAGTTGTCACATCTCTTCTCAGAGATAAACCGTCATCATTCCAGCAAGCTTGTTTTCCGTTGCATTTTATAGTTTCAACTTATTTCCTTATTGAATAGAAGACCAATTTTATTGTATCTCGGTTATTTCATGTTAAGCATCTTTTAATAATCTGTATTCATTTCGTTCTGCTCATAAAATCCGGATCAGTGGGTCACCAAGAGTAATATCGGGGAGAGATACCAATAGACGTGGACATGTTTAGGGAACATAGCATGCATTGTAGAGAAGAGAACAATCTAGAAAATATAAAGTGAGTAGCAGACTCACCTGTTGATAGTGCAATGAACATAGACGTTCATTGGAGCATATCGAAGAAGAGAAGAAATTGGAGAGATTTCCTTGAAGAAAATGGAAATTCCATCCACAATATTGATGATCACCCTGAAACAGAGAAGACCTAGATCCATACTGGAGTAATAAAGGGCTACAACTTGGTACTTACTAGACAGAAACTGATACTGGTAAGGGGAGGTCACTGAGGGACTTTAGAGAAGAGAAGGGGCTCCCTTGTGCAGAGGAAATCTAGTTGGGAAGGTACCTGATAAACATGTGTAAACCATGAGCTCAATGGGAAGGGAGTAACTTGTATTGTTGTCAGAGGAGGAAGGAGAGTAACCTTCCTAGATCATTCTAAGCTTGTGAACCAGTTGAATCATTCTCCTTGTGATATCATGGCTTGGCATAGAGGTCACATGTTGTAGGAAGGAACTTTGTAGCATAACCTAAGGTTGGGAGGAAGGGAATCCTCTCTCGGTCAATTGGTTGGTTGTCAAATTCACTGAACAAATAAGTGTTTGATTTGGTTTGTTCAATGTTAGATGAATGTTTAATATTGTAATTTTGTTGTTTCTAATTTGACTATTAAATGTGGGAAACATGCATGGAATGGTTGAATTCCTGAGTGAAATGGAATATGAATGTTTGTTTTCATTGTTAATCTGACAACTCATTAAATAAGCCAAGTAGGGGTAGTCTGGATCCATGAGGATCTTGTAGCTTGGGAGGAAAGATTGCGAGATATGGAAAAAATCTTCATTTGGAGGGTGATCTGAATACCCCAGTCCCAAGAGACTCCTTGTATGGATAAAAGGGTCTTAATCCTAAGGGATCTGCTTGTACTTAAGTGAAAATATTGCAAGATATGCAAACTTCATCTCAAGGAAACAAGAGAACTTCAGTTTTTCTCAAAGTAGTTCCCAAACTCTTGAAGACTTGGTAAAACCCTTGAAGAACCCATGGAATTGGATAAGTCACAGTTTCAGACTGTTATCAAGTAGAAAACCCTATGTTTGAGATGGGGAAAATATTAGTCGTCGATTTTGTGTGGCGAATGGATCTCATCCATACACCAAAGGATGAGGTCATCCTGAGTTTTGAGTTGTGAAGTAGAGAAATAGGTTCTAACAATGAAGAAGTCCTAGAGCCATTAAAGTGACCAATAATTGGAGTGAGGAGCTCCGACGATGATGAGGGAGTTTCAACGACGACGAAGTCTTCACAAAGAATGAGAATCGTCGATTGGTGCAAGGGAAAGATAAAAATCCCAGTCGCAGAATGTCACGGGTTCCACTTAAGTGAGGAAAAAGGGAGAGTGATGTCATGCTAATGAGGGTGCCAGATTGGTAGATAGCGTGTATCGAGGGGTGACGTTTGTCGATAGTTGATTGGTTGATGGAACAAGAGTGGCCCCATTGGGCATAGAGGCTCATAAGTCTTTGCTTTAAACCATAGCCATCATATATGTAGGTCAATGGATCCCAATCATTCATCAGAAGTTGGAAAGAAGAAGTTTGGAGTGGAGAAAGGAGGATGAGCCGACGATGAAGAGGATCTCAAGTTCAAGTAACAACCATTGATCGATAGTTAGGAAAAGGGAAATCTCATTCATAGATTTGTCATAGGTCCCATCTATTCACCCTATAATATATTGACTAGCATACGTTAATGGACATGCAAGTTAGAGGTACCGATGTGATCAAAGTCATTGGACATGAGGATCTGAGAGTCGTTGGATCCAAATATAGACCATTAGAGTGATCATCGTTAGAACTAGTTGGTTGGGGTGACTCACTACTCTAAGGGAGGATAACCTCGATGACGATGAAGATAGGTTGAATTTATCATAGTTGTTAATATGGAAGGCCTTATGGGCCAGATGGAAAGTGTCATTCCAGATCCTAAGATAGTGCAACATCAGATGGAACGAGTGATAGGGAACCACGTGGATGCCATGTCGCAATGAGGTGGAATAACCCACTGGAATTCCAAGGACTTCGAGAGACTGTAACTTTTAATTTAGAGCTTGGATTCGTTCAAAATCTCTCGACGAGCAAAATTCATTTATGAGGTTTATGTTGGAATATTGAGAGGGGGGGGG
>ML792032.1:303326-325657 GCA_009831015.1 Picea engelmannii
GGAAGATCCTTCTAGAAGCGGAAGCTTCTATTAGGTCTTCTTACATCTGCCTTATTCTATTTTATTGAAAGGTCTTATTAATATTGACCTTTATTACATCCGAATACATTGATCTACCTATGTGCGAGTTAGGACCTTAACATTCTTTCCACTATTCTGTTGAGTCTCATATTAAAACACTTGTATGCCTTACTCTTTCTTGAGTACCCGACAAACATTCATTTTTCAACTTGGGAGTCAAATTTTCCAATCTCATCGTCTTCTCTTTTGATATAACACTTGCTTCCAAATACTCTAAAATTATTCACATTTTTCGGTCTTCATTTACATAGCTCATAGGGAGTCTTATCACTATTACTTACAAGAATTCCTTTGTTCAGGATATGATTAAACTTCTATATGTACTTCCTATTTCCAAAAGATGTCACCCAACTTGGAATATTTCAACATGGTTTTCCCATTTCTTGTATTGTCATGTTCATTCTTTCAACGATTTTGTTTTGTTGAGGTTTCTTGGTTGTTGAGAATTTCCTTTTTATTCCATGTTTGCCACAAAAATCCATGAATTATTTCGATTAAAAATCTCCACCATTTTCTTATATCAAACATTTGATTTTCAAGTCTGTCCCTATTTCAACCATCTCTTTGTATATCTTGAAGTGTTCAAATGCTTCTTACTTCTTCTTGAGAAAACAAACCGCAGTCATTCTTGTGTAGTCATCAATCAGTAGCATGAAGTATTGTTCACCATTTAATCCATGTTTTATAGTTGGTCCACATAGATCGGTATGCACAATCTCCAATGGTTTTGTCGTTGATTACTCATTTGATTTGAACTTGGTCTGGGTGTTTTTTCCCTGTAGACAATGCTTACATAGAGTATTCACTGGCTTTGAAATTTTAGGCATTTATTTCACTGCTTCCTTTCTGTTAATTTTGACAAGATTGTCAAAGTTCATGTGACCCATTCTTTCGTGCCAGAGTAAAATTTCATTTTCCTTCCCTAAGTAACAACTTTATTTTCCAATTTCATTTAAAACATATAAGTTGTTCGGAGTCCTTGTTGTTTTTGTCAATAACTTGCCTGATCCTTATTGTTGTTGCCAATAACTTGCCTGATCTGTCTTTCCTAATGTCTACACTCTCGAATGACTCCACACTAGTAAAAATCATTTTTTGTTATCTCTGTGTGAAAGTGTCTTCTCCTTGACCCTATCCTTATTTTTAGAATCTTGAGTTATAATCTATTTCTAATCTCCAAAGTGATTGATGGTTGAAAATAATTATCATACCCATCTAATATTTAGATTGCATGTTAATTAATTTTAGCATTTCATTAAATAAATCAATTAATCCAATAATTAATTAATAAAATAACATTCCTTTAACCAAAGTAAATTCAAGAGTAGAAGGATTTGGACGAATTCTACATGCTCTAGACACCAAGCATGTGTGGAAATACATGTCTGATGCTACATGTATCAACACTCCCTCTTAGCGAGGAAGGTGTTTATATAAGACCCACCTAGAACTGGTTCTCCCTTCGATCCTGGCACAATGTCACACACATCATCCTGCTCACTAGCATCCTTCCAACCTTGCTATTTAGTTGCTTCCTGAATACTAAAATTATCGGAATAGATGATGCTACATATCAATGCCACAAAGTTTGGAAACTTTGTCAAAGGTCTTCTCTCCCTCAATGTGATCTTAGAAGCATCTTTCTCTTGAGTATCCATCAATGCCATCTCACACCAAATCAGTCTCCTGGCAGGAATTAAAGGGGCTAACTCCCTCTTTCTATATGAAGGTTGACTCTCCACATTGGAAGTCTGCGAAATCCGCTCATCCTTTGGTTGTTCATCCTTCGAATCCTCCTGCTCCTTTTCCTCTATCACTAACATTGATCCATGATCCAAAATCCTCTTGGATCCTCTCATAGGTTTTCCTTGTAACCTGTATAAATCTCCCTCTCTGACACCAATTCTCACTATTGTGTCATGAATATCTCCCTTTGAACATATGAGTACTTTCCCTCTATGAAAAGTCACGGAAAAACATTTTTCCTCCAAAACTAAAAATCAAATCAAGTTCTTCTTCCATTCTACTACATACAACACATCTACCACCTCCGTAAATCCTCCTAACTCCATCTAAACCCTCATTGTACCAACTCCCTCTACATCACACTTGGGAAGAGTGTCAAGCTTCACATGCGGATCTTAGTTTATCTCTAACAAACTGGTGAACAACTCATGTGTTCCTGTCATATGATGAGAAGCACCACTTTCCAAGTACCGAGCAGTCCTTGAGTTGGTGTTGGTAGAGAGGCATGAGAACATTGAAAATTCCTTCTCAAATGTTTTTGCAAACTCATCTAGCTACGTCTCTATTGATGTTGTTTTTTGTGTCTTACCTTGCCCCTTCTTCTCCAGACACTATGATGCATAGTTCCCATACTTGTGGCATGCAAAGCACTTGATTTTAGTCAAGTCCTTCTTCCCTGGATGTGAAGTTGAATCCTCATTGTTACCCTTGGAACCCTTTCGTTTTCCCTTTCTTGTCTTACTGACACGGGTCAGGTTCTCCTCCTCTTCATTTCCCTACTTTCCTGCTTTACAATCCTCACGATTCTCTTCCTAGATGAAATCATCCCAAAGTCTCTACCAATCTAGGAGATTTTCTTGAGCACAAAGTCCTTTGAAAAATGGCTCCCAAGTCTTGGGAAGGCCATTCAATGCCACATTGGTGAGATCTACATCCTCTATTTTCTCCCCTATGTATGAAATATGTGTGATCCTCATCAAATAGCTAATAACATTATCATATCTAGACATCTCCACCGATCTGAGTTTATTCCTTAAGACCATCTTCATATTCATGTTATTTCTCTAGATAAAACTTACCAAGACATCATACATCTCTTTTGCTATCTTGTTCTCAGATAGGTGAGGAATTAGATGATCCTTCACCAAATCCAGGAGGACCTTATCTGCTTTGGTCTCCTTCTTGTTGTGAGTTTCCAAAGCTACTGGATTTGTTGGTGGAGTAACTAATTTGTCCACTAACTCCCAAAGGTCATACTCCAACGCCAAAATTACTCTTTCTTTCCAAGATAGGAAATTGGATGCTCCATCCAATCTGTATTTAACTCTAAACAATGTTCTTTCCATCCCTAAGATCTGATAAACTACCTTGGAAATATCCTGCTACTTGAAACTTCCCCTATATTTTCCTGGAAAACCCTGTACACACCTGTCACAATTGAACCCTTTCATATATACACATTTGTTCTTACTGCTACCCATGTATGTACGTGTATGTGCTTACTACTACTCACGTATGTACGTGTTTGTGTCCAAAGATACCCACATATGTATGTGCCTATCCCTTTTGGAACCCCACGTATAACTCCATAAACTCACAAAACCTTAGTTCTACCTCAGTATGACTGTTCCCCTGAAATCTGTCCTTCGATTTCTTCCTGTTGGTTATGGATTTGCTAAGATCTCCTCCATATATGATAGATCTGCAATCAACTATTGTAACACCCTATTTTCCCCCATAATTTTAATTATGTTGAGACTTTATATAATGTGATTATGAATCTTGCAAATATCTTGTGATTAATTAAGAACATCAAACAATTGACCGAGAGCGAAAATCCTTGAAAGTATTGGCCATGATGTCACTAGTGGGAATTGATGAAGTGGGACGAATGAGGTGGAATGGAGAAGCTTCGATGAGGAAAAAAGGAATCTTGCTTAACACTTCATCCTACACCTTCAAATTGAATACACCGCATGCTCACATACTTGAGTCTGCATAGATCCACATGAAATTTTATGAGGGAACATGATTGGTGGTCTAAGCAGTTAATAATATTGATAGTCATAATATTTGGAGGAGATGAAAGTTCAACTGAATAACTTGATGGAAAGGAAACCAAAAATTTTCCCTTCAGGAATTTGGACCCTAGACAACATGTAGCGTCTAGAAGAAGTCACGGGAATTCTAGGGGATTGGTAGAGGAAGATGCCAAAGGTGGAAAAACACCACTAGACGAGCAAGAAAAAGAGAGGAGACACATAATAGTGGGTCACTAGGAGTAATATCAGGGAGAGATACCAATAGACGTGGACATGTGCAGGGAATAAAGCACGCACTATAGAGAAGAGGAAAATCTAGAAAAGATAAAGTGAGAAACAGACTCACCGGTTGATGGTGCAGTGAACATAGATGTTCATTTGGAGAAGATAGAAGATGAGAAGAAATTTGAGAGCTTTCCTTGAAGAAAATGGAAATTCCGTCCACAATATTTATGATCACTTGAAATAGAGAAGACCCAGATCCATACTGGAGTAATAAAGGGCTACAACTTGGTACTTACTAGACAGAAACTGACACTAGTAAGGGGAGGTCATCGAGGGAATTTAGAGAAGAGAAGGAGCTCCCTTGTGAGAGGAAATCTAGTTGGGAAGGTACCTAATAAACCTGTGGAAGACACGAGCTCAATGGGAAGGGAGTAACTTCTATTGTTGTCAGAGTGGGAAGGAGAGTAACCTTCCTAGATCATTCTAAGCTTGTGAACCAGATGAATCATTCTCCTTGTGATATCATGGCTTGACACGGAGGTGGAATACTATAGGAAGGAATTATGAAGTATAGCCTAAGGTTGGGAGGAATGACATCCTCTCTTAATCAATTGGTTGGTTTTCACATTCACTGAATAGATAAGTGTTTGATTTGGATTTTCCAATGTTAGATGAATGTTTAATATTGTAAATCTTATAAGACCGGAAGTTCCCAAGGAGGAGTTGAATTTTCTCCAGGAGGTTATTGAGTTTTTCATTTTTGAGTTTGCTTTGGTGGATTAAGGCTTTGATTACTATCCAGGAGTCCCCAATTATTACTAGATCTTGAACGCTATGACTGATTGCTTGAATGAGCCCTTGCCAGAGGGCTAGGGCTTATTCTTTGTTGTTAGTTTCAGTTCTGAGCCTCCAGGCGAAGCTTAGCTTCATTGATCCGGTGGGGATTTCTAGAATCCCTCCTCCACCTGCCAAGCCTAGGTTCCCTTTGGAGGCCCCGTCAAAGGACAACATATGCTTCTTTTCCTTTGTCTTCCAGTCTTCAAAATCTTGTTTCTCTTTTCGTATTTCCCAAGCTTCTTGCCCAGATTTATTGTCCTTTTTTCCCCCCTGGTCTTCAATTTTAAACTGCGCCAACCATTGTTCCTCTTCCAACTCTATCACACTAGAATTTTTTGTTTGGCAGAAGTAGGGAGCGCTTTCGCCAAAATAGGCCTGTATCTTGGTTGCAACTTGGGCTAGACTTCTTTTGAGTTCGCTAAAAAATCTATTGTTTCGCTCCAGCCATATTTTTCAGAGAATGAATTTGGGGAGGACTCTCCATAGAGTAGATAATTGGCCTTTTTTCTCAGTTTGGAAAGGGCAGAAGGAATCCCAATTTTGGAGAAGGTTGCTCGTATCTTGGGGTGTGATGACAGCCCTCTGCAGTCCCAGAGCCAACTGCCAGACTTCTTTGGAGTAGGAACAACTTAGTAGAAGATGATCTGTGGTTTCTTCTGCTTGAAGACAGAGCGGGCATCTATTGGGGCCTTCCCACCCCCTTCTTCTTAGGTTTTCTCCCATTAGAATGCTTATGTGAGCCAGAGTCCAAATAAACATGTCAATATTTGGGATGGACTTGGAGGTCCAAATTGATTTCCAAATTGCTGGGTTTGGAGGGACATTGGGGTGGACGTTTGTGAGTTGATACCCTACTATAGTGGTGTATGTCCCTGAGCTCGTTCCCCAACCTCGTTTGTCTTTTCCCCTTTTTTTGAGTGGGGATTTTCCTTGGAGGCAGAGCTTCAAGGCATTCCATTCCTCTTCTAAATCAAGGGGGTTGTTAGCAATTCCCCACCTTAGCCACATCTTGTGCTCATCATTCCCCCAAATTGAGATGTCCCAAAGAGTGTTTAAATTTTGAGTGACCATCCATTCTTTGAGTCGATCAAGATCCTGTCTCAACCCAATGGGAGGATCTCCCATGATTGATTCCTGAATATTGATTTTTTTCCCATTGCCTGGCACCCGAGTGAGATGAGGTCTGAAATGGGGCATAGTCTTCTCACAGAGCGAGAAGATTGGGGAGCCTCTTTTCTCCAGAATTGGGTGCTCTATACATCTTTCCATTGGACCCCTAAAGTAATTTTTCCATAACACTTTTTTACTCCATGTTGGCTTCCCAATGGTTAGGTTCCAAAGCATATTTTCCCCTGGCACCAGATTTTGAACATGTGCATTTTTGAAGTTGAGACCGCCTTCCAAGATCGGTTTAGAGATTTTTTCCCAGCTTATTAGATGCAACTTTCTCCCTGACTGTTTCCCACCTTCCCATAGGAACCTTCTGAACATTTCTTCAATTTTTTGTATTATGGAGGTAGGGGCTAGAAGCAAAGAGCTTTGATAGATTGGAATGCTGGCAAGGACGGCCTTGATTAGGACCACTTTACCTGCCATTTTTAACCAGTTCACTCCCCAGGAAGTTATCTTGTTCTTTATCTTGTCAATCATCAAATTCTAGTGTGAGGTTCTTGGGGTGGAGTTGAATATTGGGACTCCCAGGTATTTAAAGGCATCCCATTTGGTACAACCTTCCATTCCAAGTACCCTGGCGATCTCCAACATTTCGTTTGGCATTATATTCCAACCATAGATCTTTCTTTTAGTAGGGCTTATGACACTTCCTGATATTTTTGTGTAAGCCGCTAATTCATTCTTGAATTTCCTTGTTGTTTGTAAGCTCGCACCTCCCATTAGAAGAGTGTCGTCCACAAACTGGGCATGATTTGTGTCCTTTACCCCTGGCGCTATTCTCAAACCATGGAGATTGTTGTGATTATGGTCGTGCTCTAGTTGGAAGCTCAGTACTGAGGCTTGAATTGCATAGAGGAGGGGAGAGAGGGGGCAACCTTGTCGGAGTCCTCTAGAAGCTTGAAAGAACTTAGTTACCCTCCCATTCACAAGAGGAGCTATCCAAGGTGACCCGATACACACTTTGATCCAGTTTACAAAAGCTGGGGCGAACCCAAAATTTTCCATGACTTTAAATCAAAAATTATGTCTTACTCTATCAAAAGCATTGGCGAGATCAAGTTTTATTATCATACCTTTGTCTTTCCTCTGGATGCTTGAGTGTAGGGCCTCTTGAACTAGGATGATGTTATCTACTATGTGTCTGCCTTTGATGAATCCTCCTTGGTTTTCGGGGATGATTATAGGAAGAATAGTTTTGATTTTGTTGGCTATTATTTTTGTGAGGATTTTATTAGCTTGTATTGAAGAGGGAGATTGGCCGAAATCTATCGAAGTTGGTTGCTCCTTTTTCTTTTGGAATCAGCGCCCGGAAGGCCGAATTCATTCCACCTCCTAGTTTGCTACAAGTTTGAGATTTCTGGATCAACTTCGTTAGATCTGATTTTATTATATCCTAGCTTTGCTGGTAGAATCTTGTTGTGAAGCCATCTGGGCCTGGGGCTTTGTCAGGATTCATTTGGTCCAGTGCCTCCTTTATTTCTTGTTGAGTAACTTCCTTAGTTAGGCTATTGTTGATGTCTTCCTTGATGAGTTTTGGGACAAGGGAGAGAGGGTACTCTTTGGGGTCTATATCATTCCTTTGCGTTTCTGTATAGAGTTCTTCGAAGGCTCCAATTGCCACTACTTTAATGCCTTCCAGATTCATGATTGTTTGATTTTGAACTTGAATTTTTGTTACTGTTTTAAATTGCTTCCTTGCCTAAGCTTGCTTGTGGAAGTAGCTCATGTTTTTATCTCCTGCTTCCAGCCAAAGGCTTCTGGATTTATGTCTCCAATAATTTTATTCTTCATGGCAAGCCTTGTGCCATTGCCGCTATAGTTGGTCTTCTTGTTGCAAGCATTCTTGGGTGATATCCTGATTTTCCATTTCCATTTGGTGGTTCCCTAGCTTCTTTTGGGCTTCTTGACGAGTTTTAATTGGATTTGCCTGACCTTTTGCCCAATTTTTTAGCGTTGTCTTTAATCTTCTGAGTTTTTCTTCCCACACATAGAAGGTCGAGCCTCTTACTGTACCATTCCAGACTTTGGTCACTAGCTTTAGGAAGTATTTGTCTTGGGGCCAAGTTGGGCTAAATCTGAAAGGTATGGGCCCATGGTTTATGTCACACGAAATTTCTAAGAGGATGGGCTTGTGATCTGACACACTGTGAGGAAGGATCGAAGAGGTGGGAGTGAGGCCCAGAAGGAAGAAGGATCTTTGGAGGAGGAATCTATCCAGCCTGGATGCTATATTCCTATCCTTTTGTTTGTCCATGTGTATTTGCCTTAGTAGGCTTGATATCTTCTAGATCCCAATCTGAAATTAGATCTTCCACCCACTCTCTTGCTGGGTCTCGCACAATGGAGCCACATTTTTTTTCATCTAAAGATAGGGTCACATTTAGATCCCCCCCAATAATGATATTGTCTAGATCATTTTGCAATAAATAGTCTTTTAGGGTCTCCCAACACTTTCTTTTTTCCGTTAACAGGTGTGGTACATAGATATTGAAGAGACTTACTAGTCGGCCTGTTGCCTTGTGAAGGAGTTTGGTGTGGATCTAGTGCATGCTCGTTTCAAAGTTGATCAGATTGAACGTCATAGTGTTCCACAGGGTGCCTAACCCGCCTGAGGCACCTCTTGCGCTTTTTTCTATTCCTTGGCTTATTCTACATAGGATAGTTTTTGCTTTGATTAAGTCTTGGTTGTCCATATTGGTCTCTTGGAGGAGTAGGATATTTGATTTTGAGGCTCTTATGATGTCCTTAAGTGCTTGTTCTTTCCTTTTTCTTCTGAATCCCCTGCAATTCCAAGAAGTTAGTTTCATTAATTACCTTGGGGGGATGAATGGCCTCCTTGGGAGGACTTGGAGTTCTTCCTTGTCTCTCTGACATTGGTTAGTTGTCTGATTGTTGGTTGCGATCCCTTTAGGACATCTTTGTAGGTTTCTTTGTCTCTTTCTTCCTTCTTATATTTCCTACCTCTTCCTGTTTTCTTTGGTGTGGCTAGGGCATCACTTGTACCTTCGTACTCGCTATCTGACAAGACCTCACATTCCTCTATGTCTGGTCTTGCATCCTTTCTTAGGGGGGATTTGCATTTCCCTTCTTCTTCTGCCGGCAAGTGGGTTTCTCTGACTTCGGGGGTTGTATTTTCACACGTATCTTCGGTTTGGGATTCCTCCTGTGTGTTTTCTTCTACTATTTTCTCTGCAGGTTCCTGAGCCAATATTCTGAAGGTGTTCTCTACCCTTGTGTCTGATTTATTTCCTAGGTCCCTGGGTTGTGTGGGGGCTGTATTTTCGTTCCTTGTGCCTTGAGTTTTGGAGTTGGATCTTCCTTTTCTTAGTTGTTGCCAGCCTTCTCCACTTTCTTTCTCCATGTTTCAATTTTTAGGACAATTCCTCTAGAAATGTATGTATTCATGACATCCTGTGCATTTGAATGGGAGTTGTTCGTAGTCCAGCTTCTGGTAATGTTGCCAGTCACCGACCTTGAGTTTGATCACTTTAGGAAGTCCCTCCTCTAGATCGACTTCCACGCAGTTTCGTGCGCATGAGTATTGGTCTCTAGGGTCTGCTTTTTCGATGTATTGTCCCAACCCGTTCCTGATTACTTGAAGCGAGAAGGGGTTCAAGCAGTGGATTGGTAGATTGGGTAGCCTGACCCAGACTGGAACATCCTTGGGAACTTATAGAGTTGGATCGAAGCTAGGAGTCCAACGATTCAAATAAATCCCTTGAGTGCCCATAATGTACGGCCCATTCTTGAAGATGAGATCCCTATCTTCCTGAGAAATTAATTCAAAGATGAAGAATCCTCTTCCCACCGCATAGCAGGTTACACTATTTTTTTATCAGCGGTCTCCATTTCCTTTGGATCCAGTTGTCCGTGGTTCGGGCTAATGGCCATAGACCCATGAATTGTCCAACAAATCCTCATTCTAATAGGGAAAATGCTACCCTCATTGGATGGTCTGGGGGAATATCAATTTTAGGTATTGAAGCGAGCTTCTTGACGAAGCTAGGGAGATCCGCAAGGGGGAGCTTCTTACCTTGGGTGGCTAGGAGCTTGCAAAAGGAAGAAGCAGGAGAAGGAGGGGGCGGTGGCTCCCCTCCTCTTGGAGTGGCCATGGAAGGCAGCTAAGGTGAACAGAGATGAAACCCTAACCAGAGCACTGTCTCATTCATGAAAAAAAAAGATAGATGATGTCAAGCCTCAAGAAGTGACATTTTTCCACTCCTAGGAAAATTGTTTGGCATGTGAACTCTAGTTCATGTCTTCCAAGGTGTCTTCTAGGGATTCAAAGACAATTCATCATGATCTGGCATGTGGGCTCTTGGAATCCAACCTGTGGGATTCAATCCCCATGGAAGCCCAAGCTAGGCTTGTTCCTCCAAAATTGTCCACTAAAAAACATCCCGCAAAACAAATAGGCACTCCCTCCAAGAATCTCAAGTAAAAATATCATGACAAGTGAAAACCACATCTAATAAACAAGGCACCTAAACATGTTCATCAAAACTACCTCATCAAATTAAACAAATGCTCAAAGACCCTATACAATTGACCAAGTTTAGGTATGGGAGGGGTGTCATAAAATTCCTATTGGGTATACCAAAACCCTCAAGTAGGGGATTCTCTAGAGGATGCCCCTTCAAGTTCATGTAGTGGATGATGAGGTGGATAGGGGCTTAGACTTCATAGTTCAATGGTTTTCATGACATACAGGGGCTCGTATTGTCTCATCTATGGGTGCCTTTGTAGAGGGTGTGTTGCACCTTCGTTTTCAATGCATCCTTTTTCCAAGCACATTCATAGCCATTAATTAATTAATAGTCCAAAAATTGGGTACTACCTAGAGTGAAATCGATTAGATTGGGGGGAAGAACCACAAGGTCCACTTGAAGCTAGAGGTACACATAGTGCCATATGCAATGGAAGAAAGGAACATCGCATGAGTGTACACACCTCAACAAGTGGGGACATGTATATAATGCTATTTTTCTTTTGCAGGTCTTTGATTTTTTTTAGGAGAATATTTTCATTGCTCTCAAGACCTCTTTAGGTGAGCATCTGGAAGGTTTATATTTTAGGCTCTTATTTTTTCCAACCATCATCCCTCTAAGAATTCAACCCCTTCTTCCCATGAAAAGAGGTACATGCCCTTCTTGGGTCACTAAAGCCAAAGGGCCTAGAAGGGGGAAATGTGACGGGAATATCATGAGCGGAAAGTGATATGTATGGTCGAGAATGGTATGATGACCACTCAAGGGACCCCTAGTTGCATACCTTCCCCAAAATTTGGCCACTTACTAGGAAATCGATGGCACTCACCAAGGTGAAATAGGTTCAAAATAAAAATGTCCAAGAAGTTGTTCTATAATGAAAATCTACTTCAATACAATGTGCTTAAATGCCTCAAATATTAGGGTGATTACCTTCCACAATACTTGACTTGTACTACATGGAGAAAGACCCATGTGCCTTCTAGAAGCTAGTTGGTGTGATGGATGCGATGATTATGGATCAAACTGTGGTGATAGAGCGAGCTTCCATATGTCTAAGTATAAACTTCTAGTCATGTGGTCTCTTGGCACTCCATATCTGCAACCTGAGGACCTCGACACATCATCTCTTTAGTTATCCCACAAAATGGGGATAACGTTTGGCTCCTACTTGGGGACATGTGCTTGTCGTAGAGTGCATGAGAACTGCAACATTTCCTATTATAAATGTGCCTACAGTCAAACAAGATAATTTAAAATCTAGGGTGGTTCTATCACCCTCCATTCACACACATCAAAATCCAAAAATGAAACTAATCTAGAAAATAAAATTTTAGCATTTTTTCAAATATTTCTAAACTAAGCATGAAATCGATATGCAAGTGCAAGGGAAGTAAGATGACCTACCTACTTACCTAGGGCGATGGGGCCCTGGATATTAGGCGATGGGTGATGTCAGGTGAATTCATATAGCCAATGCAACCAGTTGACCATCTCATCAATATATCTCCCCTTGTGCTTAATTATGTAATACAACAAAGACATGTTAAGCATACAAAAATCATGAGCATAGATAGTCATAAAATGAATCATGAAATGAAACTCATGAAGATGGGTGGGAGGGAGGAAATATTGTTGGAAAGATAAATGGTCATATTGATCATCTTTCCTGAAGGTGTAACCAAAATCCTGATCAATCCATCTCTGAAGAGGGATACTATATGTAGACGATGGATCATGTTCATCGCTTCTTCCTGAAGAACGAGAATATATGAGAGATCCCAAGAAGACCTCATTATTTCTCTGAGAATAAGGGATGAGGGAAGGGACAATATTAGGTCTAGATAAAGAAATACACAACCTCTTCATTTGTGAATCTATATGTAAATACTCAATATGAAAACACTTCCTCTTTGTAGAGTGAGCCTTTAATCTCTCTGAGATGGCCAATTCCTGGTATTCTTCCAAAATTGAGGATGAAGGTGGATGAGAGTCCTCATACAACAAGTATATATCCCCAAAAGTATATGCATCGCAAGTACGAAGGGGTGACTGAAAATCATCTTGAAAATGCTACGACTGGTCATCCTCAAATAAATATGTAATCATGTGATCATCAGTTTTCCAAACATATGAATCATACATGCATGGAAAGTAGTATTCTAAATATGACAACTCAAACCCCTTTTCTTGAGCGCTACCCTCGATGTCGTAAATGGGGTATTTATAAAAAATGAGATGACCAAAGTCCCACCTGCGTCTACTAGTCTATATGAAAGTGTCTATGTGCTCATTAACTATATCTAAAGGTTCTTTCATAATACCATCAATATAAATTATCATCTATTTTTCTTCATGTGCAAGAAGAGCATAGGCTGGGCGGCTTCAACAAGATCCTCAAATTCATCACTGAGGCTAGTTTCTTCTTCAACTTCATGAACATGAGGAAATAATGGCTGGACAACCTCAACTTCATCAGGCGAGAGCCAAGATAATGATGCCTCAACTTCATCTTCATCAAATGTCTCATCCAGATCTTTATCAGGATATTCTTGGTAACTTTCTTCATATGTCTGTTCTTCGAGAACTTCTTCATCTCCAAGGGCTAAATCTTCAACATATTTTTTAAATAACTCTTGTATATGATTCATCATTTCCTAAACATATTTATTGGAAGCCTTTTCCTTTTCCATCTGTAAAATTTCCCTCTTCAAGACATAACAAGTTCTGGATGAGGGTTCATTGTATGGTGCTATATTTCCATTGACTGAATAGACACCTCAATGGAGTCTCCATATGAGATCAAGGCTCATCAAAGGATGGAAATGTGGGTTCTAGGAAGGTGGAGTCGCTAGATCATCTTCAAGAAGATCTCATCAAGGGTGGAAAGGGAACGTCCTTTAGGTGGATTCACCAGGAAATATAGGGGAAAAGGCTTTGGGATATCTTGCCAAAGTTTCATTAGGGTTTGGAAGAGGATTCAAAATCCTCCCCGAAAATGGTGCCAAAATGTTATCGCACAAGTTTTAGGTTGGACAAATCCCAAACCAACCACTAAATGTCAACAACTTTGAGAACACCTACCCACTTTCACCTTAGGCAGGTATTCTCGTCACTTTAGAGATGATAGAATTACCTCTAGGGGGTAATCTTGGTGACCCTAGGGGGAAATTAGATGGAAAGTGTGATGTATGAATGGGTTCCCCTATAAGTCAAGTCTCTATGCATGGAGAAGGTCGTTAATAAGGTCTTGATGGTAGCCAAAGTTGCCAAGAAGTAGTAGACCTTGCCAATGTTGACTGTACCTTCCTGAGAAACACGGAAAACAAAGATACAAACCCAAATATATTACAAACCAACAATTTAGGCTTGTTGTCCCTAATTGCAATAGTTAGTAGCAGTATATATCAACAATGAAAATGATAATGAATGTTGCAAACAAGTTGCTAAAAGTCTAGTTGAAAGAGAAATAGATAAACTAGAAACAACTAGATCAACTCATGTAAGATAACATTAGACTTCAACAATGAAACAAGGTTGTTACAAAACTAGTACTTTAGACATATTATTCATCCTCATTGGTTGTAACAAACAAGTTATTACAACAAGAAAATCAACCACTAAATCTTCCAATACATCTCTCACCAAAGGAAAAACATAAAATTATCAAACAAAGTGCAATGTATTCATGGGTTCAAGGATATATCTTTTGTACAAGGTTGGATCACATAATCCAATGTTGTGTTAGAGAGGATGAATTTTATGACATCTTAAAATATTCTCATGATGAACCTTGTCAGGGAAATTTGTTGATAAGAGGATTGCACACAAGGTGCTACATCTAGGATATTATTGGCCTACCATTTTCTTAGATGATAAAAGTACATGAGAAGTTGTGATAGTTGAAAAATAATAGGACAATCTATTTAGTCTGATGAGATGACACTAAAAACTTATCTCATAGTGGATCCATTTGAGAAATAAGATTTATATTGTGTGGGTCATATCAACCCACCTTACAAACATAATGCTAATATCTTGGTTTGCATTGATTATGTCACAAAATGGGTTGAGGAAAAATAACTTCCAAGGGCCATATAACAAGTAGTTGCAAATTTTCTTTATAAGGATATCTTTGTCCGCTTTGGTGCACCATGAGAAATTGTTACAGATCAAGGAAATCAATTCACTTCCAAACGCATCCAGGCTATTACAAATCAATATTATATTTGGCATAAGACATCTACAACTTATCATCCATAATCTAACAAGAAAGTATAAGTCACCAACAAGATTCTCAAGTCCATATTGACCAATACTATGTAGATTCGTTGCAAGGATTGGGATAATAGACTTTTAGAAGATTTATGGGATTACCACACTACATGTCACAATATCATAGGATTTACCACTAATGATCTTGTGTACAGTAAGCATGTTGTATTTCCTTTTGAGTTTGAAGTTAGAACTCATAACTATATTGCAAGTTGGATTGAATTTGTCAAAATCTTATAAGCACTAACAAAACCAAATCAATGAACTTCATGAGTTATGTCAATATACCTTGCAAAATATATCTATTTTCCAATAGCAAAGAGAAAAATGGCATGATAGATTCATTAAGAAGAAAAACTTCTAGGTTGGAGACTAGGCCCTCATGTATGATTCCAGGTTTAAATTTTTCAAAGGTAAATTTGGTACCTATTGGTTGGGGCCATATGAAGTAGATACTATATATGAAAATGGTGTTGTCAAACTATTCACCATAGATGAATATTGCACACTCCTTATGGCCACTTGTCACTAATTGAGGTTGTACTGGAATCCATTACCCAAATATTCCTTTGCAAGAGATCTTAACAGAAAATAGATTTGGATATTATAAGCACAATGGATATCCCATCTAGGCTTTCTACATCATGATTTTCTCATCATGTTAAAAAAAAAACCATAATAAGTCTAGTTATGAACAACCCATTTGAGGCACAACTAGATAAATATTGTTTCAAAACCAACATGATAGCAAACAATATTTGAGTTAAACAAAATAAAAAGAGAAAGGGAACATATTTGTTCCACTTTATCAATCATTCTCAATTTTCCTAACTTCACCATTTGTTGCAAAAAATGATTTCACCATTTTCTACAGAACTTGATTTCACTATTTTCTATAGAACTATCTTTCATCAATTACTATGGAACCAATTTGGAAACACTTTACCGATTTCTACAAATATAGTTCATCACTTGTTGTACATCATGTTTGTTTTGGATCATATATTCTACGAAACAATATTCATGTTGATTTTTTATAGTTGTGGATCCTATATGCTAGGAAACATCAATATTGTAGATCCTTATTTTATCCTTGCACATTTGGAGTCTCATTTTTTATAGAGATTCATTTGTTGCAGATCCTTTCTTTCCAAAAATCCTTGTTTCTTATGGATCCTTTTTCACTATAGATCCTTATTGATAAATCATTAGCTAGTCACATAAACTATATGTTACCACTCTTTCCATGTTGTTGTTTCCTATTGATTGTTCTAGTCATCATTGTGAATCTTGGTAATGTACAAAGGTACACAACACCTCATTTGTACTTATAGTTTCATTAATTTTCCATTACCCTCACTTAATTCATCATCTAGCCAAGAGTGGTTTATATTTCAATTAGAGGGAGACACATATTCAAGTCATTATGGATATTGTAATGTCATTGCTCCTTGTTAAATTTCATACCATTACCTTACCCACCTTTCTCAAAATTTTATTTTCAACATCCTGCGTGTCGTACATAACATGGTCACTTCCATTGGATTTTACTTGAATTTTCCATTGCTGACATCATTTTTGGCACCTGACTTGTCATTTTTCATTTATATTCCTCTTTTGGTAAACCAATTTCCATTATTCTTGTCAATTGAACACTTTGTGTATGGTTGTTGTTACTATTTCAATACATTGTTCGTCTATTGATACTCCAAGATAGTTCTTGTTGTTACTTCCATTCATTTGGTACTAAACATTGCTACTCTACCATGGGACTCGAGAGGCTATGTTGTGTGATAAAAAGCTGTAAGTTTGGCTCAACTGTAGAGTAATCAACATGTATATCAAAGTTTCCTCCAAGTTGGTTAGAAAAAATATTTTGAGAGGTTGGAAGGGTTTTATTCATATGTTGCATTAGAATTTTCTCAAAATTTTCATTTTTCCACTACCATTTTGCATGGGATTTATCTTATAATCAATGAAATATCCATTTTGAGGGTGATGAGCCTACCACAAACATGTGAGAGGTGATTTTGAAGAAATGTTGTGTTGAATCAAACTCATCTTGACTTTTTTATCAGTGATGAGACTATCACAGATGGGAAGAAGGGTGTATAACACCTTTCCTTGTGTCATCCATGGTCAATTATCACATATTTTGTTTGGAAGTACCTAAACTGGGAAGGGAGGCACAACCTCTTATTTTGGTAACACTTCAATATTATTTCACACCTATGACATCATAGGTTGATCAAGATCCCCTATTTTTTGTTAAAAATCCTACAATTATCAACTAAGAATGTTAGAGGAACCAAGACCCTATTACAAGTGTCACCCATCATGGGTTAATGAAACTACTAGTTTTGGATGCCTTATATAGAATGAATCAAACATGAGAAGATTTATTACAGAGGTATCACCAAATAAAAAGAGAAGAAAGGGTTGAAGTAGAGGAACAACATGAAGAGGGAGAAGACAAATAGATAGAAGAAGAAGAAGATATAGAGAAGAAGGAGGAAGAAGGTGAATAGAAAAAGGAGGAGACAATCAAGCAACATCAAAATGTTGTTGATCAATCTAAAAAAGAAGTGCATAGCTCAACTTCTTTTCAAGACAATAGTTATGTTGAGGTTACTGGGGAATACCTTCCAAGGGAGAGGATTCATCCATACCCCATTATTGAGGAAGTTCCTAATACCATGAGAACAATATTGTCAACAAAGAAAAGAGAAATACCCACAACAACTAGCATTTCAACTTATCTGTTCCAAAAAAAGGAGGAGAAAATTTACTATTGCAACAAAAGCAACAAGTGATCCAGACACAATTGGTGTTTTTACACAAGAACCAACATCAAAAATCCATGTTCCTATGACGCAAGAACTAGCTACATCAACTTATACTAACTGCACAGATAATACAAATGATAATGGAAATGAGGCAATTGTTACTACACAAGAACCATAACCTACAATCCCAGAGGCTACTACATGGGAAATAATCTTAGATGGCCCTACTACTACCACACAAGAACCAATAGTAAAGGAAATAATTAAAGAAACTTCCTATGATATAGAGGCTAATACTCCAAAAGAACCTACTATAGATATTCTAGTGTAGAAGCAACCTCTCCTCAAGAATTTAAAGAAAAAGTAAAAAAAGTGGGTGGAGATTCGGTTGATATGTATCTACATAACTTTTTAGTAGAATAAATTGTGGCTACATAAGCTCATGGAGATCTTATTACAGATCCTGCCAAGAAAATAAGAAAACGGATTCCTAGATTCTTGCCAGGTAATATGCAAGTAAGACCTTCCTATTGTACTCTTCAGAATCATAATTATAAATTAAGGAAAATAGATGGTTAAAAAACAAATTGAAGACTCTTAGAAAGAATTTATATGGGCATAAGTCACATGTTGTGATGGACACCCTTTTCTAGGATCTCAACATGTTCACTTGGTCACCTTCTGCTAAATGTGACCGTGTAATGAGTGAGTTGGTACAAAAGAAATAAATACACCAATTTCTATTGAATGAATTGACACAATTGTTACTACAAAAGTGGTCTTGAAAAGTACAATTGATGAGTTGATTTCCACTTAGCCTACCTAAACCTCTTCTGAACCTATTAGGTCTACTACATAGCTCATTGGATCCATTATGAAATATATTGGAAACCCTATATAAATTATTGGATCATGTACTAAACCAATTGTTGGAACACCTTGAATTGGTAGGTGATGTTGCCACTGACATGGTAGATAAACCTACTACTGATTATTTTGATATATAAAGGATTATTGAACAAGTTAATGAGGTAGCCATTGTTGATGATCAACCATCATATTCTATAGAAGGTGTTACTCCCACTAGCCTTTCTATAGGAGTACAAAAAAAATAACAATGGTATAGTCTATCCTCTATCCAGAATTTGGAGACTCGGACTGAAGTAGAGCCCATTAAAACTACTGTACAAATAGTAGAAATACAAATAGATTCCATGGACAATAATGACTCCCTTCAGGTGTTAAAATTGAAAGAAGATATTTCCTAATGGATATCCACAACTATGGATTATGACAAGGGTGTAGTTTCTCTCACATAACACAAACAATTCATACACCATTTAAGGGAGAAGATAAACAATTCATACACAATTTATTGTTCTTAATAGAATAAAGTGGGATAATTATAAAGGAGATAGAAAGAAAGCTTTGGATCTTGAAGCAATAGTAAAGACATTGGAGGAAGATAAATGACATTTGGGTACTCTTTCTCAATATAATTTGAGTTGTAGATGGCCTTTGCCTCCCTATTTCATCTTTTTGCAAAAAAAATCATTTCCTATTTTGGATCAGAGCTATAGTTGAGGACATACCTTATGACCTTAGGTCCGTGAAAACAATTTTAGAAGCATTTTCCAACAATAGTAAAAATGATAAAAACTTATTATGTGAACTATATCAAGATGAAATCCTCATCATTCATGACCAAAAACAGAATCCCAACCTTTTTTTGGTTATGTATAGTTTAGATCCTTCACCTCTTTCATGAATGATCAATTACATTGGAATCAAGTTCAATACACTATTGATCATAATCAACAAAATTGGAACATTTGGATATGTGGAGAGTATCTCAATCCTCCTATTGTAATTGCAGCACGTCAAGAATGTCTCAAATCACCAGAAATAGTATAAATAATCATAAAAACTCAACAAGAAGAAATATTTTATTGCACTAGACACATTGGTTGAGTAAATATGGATGCTCTATTAGTCAATAAACCTAGATGGTACAATTTTGATGAAGAAACCAAAAGGAAAGACCCTTTTAGCTATCCAAACTTTAGTGAGGCACTAGAAAGCATGGATAAATATATTAATTTCCTAAATAAATGTGGTCCAAGATGGTGAGGGATTAAATTGAATTTTCTCTTAATCTAGTTACTTGCACAAAAATATCATTTTTTCTATGAATTAGAACCTCAAGAAGAAGATATACTTTGGTATATCATTGAGCGTAACATTGGATACAATTTAGTGAATGAGAAAGGACACCCTCCCTACAATCTCAGTAACCTCCATTGAAGACATTCATATTACGACTCCAACTTAGATTGATTATAGGGTGACATGAGGACATGCAATAGTTTTAGTTGGGGGGAATGATGAGACTGTTTTTTGGTATGATTATATTTCGTTTCCATACCTCACCACTCCTTTTTCACTCTCTTTTAACCATAACTATATCAATTTCACCTCAAAACCCAATTAGACATACTTTGCTCTATTTATCTAGCATTTCAATGAATTTTGTAATAAAACATTTGGTAGGAATGATATCTTTTGTTTCTAAATTGTATATGAATTGCTACAGATTGAATGTTTTCTACAAAATTCAAAAGAATAAGTATGCTATGAAAAGGACATACTTCTACAGATCTATGAGTAATTTATTGTTTTCTACAGAACCATGCATGTTAATGCTGCAACATGGGTGTTGTGAATCCGAGTTGTCAAAAGTAGTGTTGCAACTCCTAATCATTAGGACCATGGTTATGATTTTGTGTCAACAATGATGCAACCATCCACCTGATGTGATTTTCCCAAGAGTGTGCATTGACTATTTGGTCGTTGCATAATTGTGTTATTCGAGTAATTCATAGATATAATTGTTATGAGGAGTGCACATATGGATCTAGAGGTGGTTATGAATAATCTTGAGGTTTATTTACACTCTACTATATTCCAACAACCAATCCAGTTGCATAATTACTCTAGACACCCTGTTGTTATCACCGTTGTAACCTTTTTAATTAAATACTATGTTTTCATTCAAAAGTTGTAACAAAATCTATCCACCACTTGAATAATTGGTGATTCTTCAAGTGTTCAACTCTTAAATTTCCATTTAATGAGTTGTTAATCAGTTGAGAGAAGAAAGTTATGTTTTCCTTTACATAGAAAGGAGATATAGACATAGAGGTAGGTAGGTAGAGAGGAACAATATGAGAACATACATAGCATTTTTGTAGCCTACACTTTCTAAATAAAAATACAATTTCTTGGTTTTGTGCATATTAAATTGATAACTAAATTAGACTAGGAATTGTAAACTTCCTCAACACCTTTCTCCATAGAGTAAGGGCCTTATCTAGGGAGAAACTCATGTTGTTACTCATTTTCTATTTTTGTTACACATGGAGAGAAGGAGAGGAAGAGGAAGGAGAGGAGGGAGGGGGAGGAAGAGGAAGATGAAGAGATACTCCGTAAACCTACTTTTTTTTTTTTCTAAATCCCATATTCAAAACCCAAATCCCATCTCTCACCTCCAAAACCCAAATTCCATTTTATTTAAATCTACAAATTAAAAAAAGGGGGGGATGTCGGGTGTGGGGGGTGAAGAAAAGCTTACATTTGATCCGATGATGCCCAACAAATATTCCTTTCCTTCTCTTGTTAAGTGCCCCCAAAAATTCTTTTCACCTCTAAGAAGCTTTGCTCCACACCCTCATGTGAAAATGAAATGAGGTCCCCCTCTTTTTTCACTTTATATTAAAAGTGCACAGGTAGAGTGATGCAAATCTTCATTTTGCATTATATATTTATTTATTTTCTTTTTACATCAATTTTGTATCAGTTGTGTATCCACTGTTCTAACACAAATATGGAGAGCATGTCGTGTTTTAATTAAATTTATATCGTAACTACAACACAAAATCAACACAAATATGATGCAAAAAACACATAAAAAACTATGGCATTCACCTAAAGAAAAATATAACTATAGGTTTGAGGAATGCAACAATAAAAGTGACACTAAAACCCTAGATTGCACTAGTAACCAATTTCATCATGTGATATTCTCTATGTTATACATGTTATCACCTCAAGACTTTTACATGTATTAACACTCACCTCAATACTCTTACACATGTATCAATACTTAATTTGATACCACCTTTTATATTTCATTGCATCACTCCCACTCATCAATACACTTTTGATATACTCCTTACATCATAATTTAGGGCTTTTATAATGCATATGCATTATGTAAATTTCATATTTTAGGTAGGAGAAATGTTTGACGTGAATATATGGCAAGCCTTGTAGAGAAAGTGCTAGAGCTTTATCAAGGTGTTTTATTTTGATGATACTTTTAGTTATGAAGAATACAATAATATTTTTATGAAATTGAAGAATTTTGTAAAATAGATTCCATAGATTCTAAATATTTATTTATTTTTTCAAAAGATATCATTGTTTCGATTTTATTTTTTTACTTCCTAATAACACATATCATGATACATAGATTCCACATATTTTAAATAAATAATTCAAAAAATGTTATTTATTTTATTATAGTTTTTTACTTCCTATACATATCATGATTTCAAAATACAACACTTTATTTTTTCTATTTTTTCTCTTATAAATTTCGATGGACTTAACCATTTCCA
>ML792032.1:325814-337839 GCA_009831015.1 Picea engelmannii
AAAAAAAAAAAAATAGTTTTATTATGCCCCTCAAACATGGATAACTTTAAGGATGGAAATTTATATTAAAATGTAGAAACATGGGCTAATCTTACTAGTCTGTAATATGCAAAATGTAAAATGTTTGCAAATTTCTAAGGATTTTATATAGCTTCTATAATTGTTTTGTGATTTTTAGGGTAAATGTAACACACCCGACCCCTGAGTGGCTTTCCTAGGGATGGGGCATCAAAATTTTGTTCTCCTTAAGTGGTCAAATCCTTCATTCGAGGTCTATATCACATTCTACTCGTCCAGAGGTTTCCAACCACGGTCTCCATGCTCAAAACCGAGCTCAGAACTGACGAATATACCTTTCCGAAGTCCTTCGGACATTCATTGGTTGAGGACCACGTGGTGTCCACATGAATCCACCTCACACGAATTTTCTCCAGGTCCCTTCATCCATGGTAGTAGTCAATCCATCGTCTGATCCCACGACCGGACTCAATCTTCGTCTAACACGCGGGCCAGCAGGAGCTTCGACACTTTGGCGCTTCAACGTTGAACTCATCCTTACTGTCTACGCATGATATCTCTCGAAGACCTAAACTACCAAAGTCCCTTGAGATTTCCACGTGGTTCCAGCCTTCGGGCCTCTTGGTCTCTTTACAATGCCACACCCGAATCCTCAGGAGTCCCAAAGTTCCAGTCACTTCACCAACTACTTTGGCTAGGCGGTGATAAAACATAAACAAGAACAACAACATGGCGGAAAAGGCTCACTAGCCAACACTGATTGTATTCACTCCAATGTTACATATTTATAGTACAATGGGTGATGCCACCTCATAGAGAGATTTTCCCTAGATCTTAAAATCATGCATGATGACTAGGCTAGGCAATCTTAACTAAATCTTAGTCATCACTTGAGGATATATTACTAATATCCTAAATGAATAATACAAATATGGGCGACAATTTAGACTTAGTGATTGGTAAAGGTAATCCATAGGCTAACAATCCCCCCCTCAATCACAAGTCCGATCAATAATACCAACAATAAAGCATAAACTAGTATCAATTCCAAGTCTTGATACTAAAACTCCTGTGTTGAGCCTCACAAAAGAACTGCCTGAAAAACCACCAATCTGGATGTTGAACTTGTTCATTTGAAATGAACTGGAAGAGAGGTGAGATGTGGAAGTGAACAACTGCAATATCTGAACATTCTCTGATTGCTTGACAATTTGATCATTTTGCCAAGTATTTTAGCTAGAAGAATCTGATGCCTTCTGCTAATTGGTGAACATGTAGTATCACCACTCTACTATCAGTGTATCACTGAAAGTGCTCTCTGAATCTGTGGTTTGGGATGACCACTGACCAATTGATACCATGTATCTGATGGTTTTTGGATAACCATTAACCAATCTTGACACTTTTAGGTGTCCAATAGCATCCCAATGTATCAAGTGTATGATTCAATTGCAAGTCATTGAACCATAATCTTTCCAAAGTCTGCCATCTCTGGAAAATCTCACTATGTAATCATGTGAGCCAGGATGCATGCAATTTGTTCACTTAATGTAAACTCCAATCTGATGAGAGCGAACCAAGATAAGTGAATCAACTTCTAGTCTGACACATCCCTGAAAATGCCTACAACTCAATCAAATGCCAAGATGCAATGTAGAAGGATCCTCTTGTTCTCTGCTAGGTCGAATGACCATCTATGTGAACCAAATGTTCACATCATTGCTCTCAAAATAAAAAACTATATGATTCAGCAATCACATCATTGCTCTCAAAATAAAAAACTATATGAACCTGACACATGGAAGGGGCCAGGGGTGACATGTGGAACATCAAAATTGGGTCCACGTCACCCCGAGTGACGTCACTATGCCACATCACCCTGAACTGGAAACCTTCTAACACTCCTTAGATCTCACGGTCGAGATCCATCCATGCAGATCCATGGATCTACGACTCCTGTTACTTCGGGAATTTGAAGTTTGGGAGTTTTGTGATGCAAACTCCTCTTTTCTCCCGAAGTTGGTCAGCGTCGGGCTAACCACAGCCTAGATATGACGGTTAGGAAAATTCCTGAAGTGTCCTCGAATCGATGGCTCTCGTTACTTTGGGCTTTAGATCTTTTCGACACACCACAACTCCACTTTCCTCGGAGTGCCCAGTCTTCGGACTCAAAGATCTAATGCCACACATCCATGTATATTGACGACTGAGAGGGATCCCAAAGATTCTTAAGGTTGACGATCCTCATTACTTTGTGACTTCGACCTTCGAGGGTTTTGGTGGCACAACACCTCTATCCTCTCGAAGCAATCAACGTCATGCTCACTACATTGAACATATGATGGCTAGGATAGGTCCCGAAGGATCCCTAGATCTACGATCCTAGCTACTTCACAAATTCGGCCTTCAGGATTTTTGGTGTCACAACACCCATGTTCTCTCGAAGCGGTCAACGTCGGGATGAATTCGTCGTAGATCCGACAACTAGGAGAGGAGCCGAAGGATCCCCATATCAAGGGTCCTAGTCACTTCGTGACTCTGGCCTTAGGGGGTTTTGAATTCACTACCACTGCATTTTCCCGAAGAGGAACTTCGTCAAAGTATCCTGTGCAGGTCCCTTCTCCTGAATGATAGGACAATAGGCGGGGCTCCTAACGATCTCCCCCAAATATATGGATCACAACGTTTCACGACTCTAGAATTTAGGTAGTTTTGAAATTTATGAAGTATGACATCCCAGGGCTTCGAGCTCCCGAAGCTCTGAATCCATCAAGAGTTATCTCCTTTTGAACTTAGCGCAGGGTTCCTAGACCCTGGTCATATGGACCTTCTAGTGAATCTCATGCTATAATCTCTACTCTTATTAGAGATTTGGTTAAGGCTATGGGTATGAGCCTAAGGTCTCTTAGGCTACTGGTTTGAAGGAAGCACCTTCCTAGCTCACATAACTTTACGTTCTGAAACAAGGCGGGGTAATTTTAGTGGAATTATCGAGACGGTAGTAGGGCCCAGAGGCTTGCTCCGACTCTGGAACTATGAGGTAACTCCCTGGGGAAAACACCTTCGAGGGTTAAACTGGAGCATATGAAAAATCAATAAGCAGTATAAGTCCTCAAGTAGATAAATACATACACATCACTTGATCAGTCAATACAGAGGACAATCTTAAATGTATACATACATGCATTCATTCTTTATTCCATTTCAAAGCACACAAAATGAAAACACTTATCAGAACCAGAATTCGTGATGTGACTGTTGAAAGGGGTGTCTGTTTTCACCCAACCATAGGCTCAGTCACTCCTAACAGATTTACCACTGCCCACCCCTGAGCTAGGCCACGATGCTTTGAGATTTAATATTTTCTTCTGGCTCAACAAAAGTTAGGGATGAAGGTTATTCTCCTTCTCCCGGCTTAGTAATAGATAGGGAAGAATTTTACTCTCCTTCTCTCGGCTTAGAAATAGATAGGGACGAAGGTTACTCTCCTTCTCCCATGATAAGAACACGCTCCTTTTTCAGTTCTTCCTTGAACCTGAGCTTAGTCTCCCTTCTCTTCTCTCTTCGCAGGTCTTCCTCTGCCCATCATGCCTTTTCCTATTGCCTTCCTTAGCAATATTGCATGTAGCCCGAATTCCCAACCCGTGGTTAGATCTGGAAGCCTTATAGATGGGACGTCGACCACATCCCCTTATTAACTCTTGAGGAGATCTTCCCACCTACCAACCTAACTATAATTCATTCCTGGGTCAGAAGGTTGTTCTTATCCTGAGAAATCAAATCCAACAAAGTACTGGTCTAGTGGAGGTTAACACAACCATTCCTGGTCCCCTCCACCATCTCTTTCATAGCATTTGTGGTCTCTCTTAACATACCCCCCTTCCAGCAGCCATGCAACACTTATCCATTTTCTAGTAAATTCCCATAATTTACATTCATTGACCATTTATACAAAGGTCCATCAAATCAAACATTCACACCTATTGAGTTTGGCATAGTCTCTTGGCCAATATAGTTATATTTATAGACTGGGGGAAACATGATGTTGCAATTCCCTCCCCCTTTAAAGGGAACATCTTCCTCGATGTTCTATATGTCAATATGCTCTGTACATACAGAAGTAAACAAAAATGGATATGCGTGTCTCATGGAATCCTCCATTTCCCACGTAGCCTCATCTGGGCCAAAGTGTTTCCACTACACCTTGACCTGTGTAATGGTTCAGTTCCTGAGTGAGGTTTCCTTCCTGTCTAGTATGCATTGAGGTTATGGCAGGAATTCTCCCTTCGGCTCTACCTGGATCACAAACCATTCAATTATATGATTAGAATCATGTACATATTTCATCAATAATAAAACATGGAAAACATTATGTGCCTTTACTGTGGGAGGGAGTGCTAGCCTATAGGCTACATTTCCTACTCTATCTAAGGCTTCGAAGGGTCTACAATACCGAGGTTCCAGCTTGGCACAAGATCTCATTCTTAGAGAACTCTTCCTGGGCCTAACTCTGAGACATACATGGTCTCCTGTGTTGAACTCTCTGGGAGTTCTCTTTTTGCTGGCGTAACTGTTCTGTCTATCCTGAGCAGTTTTCATATTTTTCTTTATCTGAGTCACTTGTTGTTCCATTTCTTTTAGCATGTCAGGTCCGATTGTAATTCTATCCACTGGATTACTCCGGCTGATTGGGATCTTGCATTGCCTACCATAGAGGGCTTCAAAAGGGCTCATCTTCAATGACTCTTGATAACCATTGTTGTAAGCAAATTCTACCAATGGCAGGTAGTATTCCCACTTCTTAGGCTGATGCATTATATGCATCCTTAACATGTATTCTAATATTTGGTTTACTCTTTCTGTCTTTCCATCCGTTTGAGGGTGATAGGTTGTGCTAAACAACAATTTAGTCTAAAAACCGTCCATTAAAGACTTCCAAAATCTTGAAGTAAATTTTGTGTCTCTGTTAGATACAATCTCCCTAGGCATGTCATGCAGTCTGAATATATCCTTCATGAATATGTTGGCAATATCTTATGTCTTGCAAGTTGACTTGACAGGAACGAAGTGAGCATACTTGCTCAATTTGTCCACCACTACCATGATGGCATCATTCTGTTTGGCCGATTTTGGTAATCTGGTGATAAAATCCATGGAAATGGTTTCCCATTTCCATTCTGGAATTGGTAGGGGTTGTAACAACCCTACTGGATGTTGGTGTTCTACCTTAAATTCCTGGCATTCTAGACACTTAGCTAAATAATTAGTTATGTCCTCTCTCAATCCAGGCCAATAAAATTGTTTCCTAGTGGCCGTGATAATTTTTTGATAACCTAGATGACCAGTATATGGTCTCTTGTGTAGTTCATCCATTATTAACCTCTTCAAGTCATCACAACTTGGAATATACAATTTGTTTATGTAAGTCAGCAAGCTTTCATCCAACATCTGATAGCCTTCATACTTTATCCCAGTGGACTCTTTCTTTAGGTATGACATCATGGTCTTGAAAAATGCATATGTTTCTTGTGCATTCTAGACTCTCTCACTGAAATTCGTTTTACAGGTGCTCATTGCTACCAGGTGGATCATTTTCACACTTCTGCTAAGGGCATCGACCACCCTGTTTTCCTTTCCTTTGATGTGTTTGATTTTGAAATCAAAATCAATAAGGAGATCCATCCACATAGCTTGCCTGTCATTGAGTTTTGGTTGATCAAACAGGTGCCTCAACCCACAATGGTTTGTCATAAGTACAAATCTCCTACCCAGGAGATAATGCCTCCAAATTTTTAAAGCATGCACTATGGAAGCCAACTCTAGATCATGGATCACATAATTGATTTCATGCTCATTCAATTTTATGGATCCCTAGCAAATTACATGCCCTTCTTGCATAAGGACTCCTCCAAGTCCTTCCTTACATGCATCTGTACACACAAGGAAGTCATTATCAAGGTTTGCAATCTTCAACACAGGTGCATGGGTTAGGAGGTATTTCAGTTTCTGAAATATTTCTTCACATTATGATGTTCAAGTGAACTTAACCTCTTTTTTCTGAAGGGTAGTGATTGGACAACCAATCTTGCAAAATCCTTTTATAAGCCTTCTATAGTATCCTGCTAAGCCCATATAGGATCTAATATGAGATACATCCTTTGGGGTAGGCCATTCTATGATAGACCTGATCTTGTCAAGGTCTATTGCCACTCCTTCTTTAGAAATAACATGGCCTAATTAATGGACTTGCTTATGGAAAAATTCACACTTTCTAAACTTAACGTAGAGTTGATGCTCTCTTAGTACTTGAAGTACAAGTCTAACATGTTCTTCATTCTCCTCTCTGTTCTTGGAGTAGATTAGGATATCATCAATGAAAACCAATACAAATATGTCTAGGAATTTGTTGAGTACATTATTCATCAAGCACATAAAAGTGGTTGGGGAATAGGTTAATCCAAATGGCACCACCACAAATTCATAGTGACCATATCTGGTCCTGAAGGCTATTTTTTGGATGTCTTCATCCTTAATTCAGACTTGATGGTATCCATACCTTAAGTCAATCATTGAGAAAATGGAAGCACCTCTTAATTGGTCGAACAAGTCATCGATTCTTGGTAAGGGGTACTTGTTCTTTATGGTTGTCTTATTGAGTTGTCTATAATCTATGCAGAGTAGGAGTGTGCCATCTTTCTTTTTCACAAACAAGGATGGTGCTCCCCATGGAGACACACTGGGCCGGATGTAGCCTTTTTCCATCATTTCCTTTAGTTGTAGCTTGAGCTCAACTAGCTCTGGTGTACTCATCCTATAGGGTGTCCTAGACACTGGCACTACTCCTGGTGCAAGTTCTATCGAGAATTCAATGTCTCTTCTCGGAGGTAGACCCAATACCTCTTCTGGAAACACCTCTCTATACTCTCTTAATATGGGTGGTCCTCTAGGTTTGGTTTGTCATCCTCAACAAATTCCAACACTTGTATTACATATAGAGAACATCCCTTTCTGCAATACTTTTTCATTTGAAGGGTTGATATTCGTCTCACTGAGACAGGCTTCTGAATCCCTTGGAGGGTTATTTTTATCCCTTCTTCATTTTCACACTCTAAGGTCTTATGGTAACAGTCCAAATTGGTTTTATAAGTGGCTAACCAATCCATACCAATCAACACGCCATAAGATTCTAGGGGAAGTATGTTAAGGGTTGCTTGGGTGGGCAATCCATCCATAATGAATTGGCAAGTTGGTATGACCTCTACTACTTTTCTTTTGGTTCCAATGGCTAGTTGTACCAACCATGCCTTAACATGTCCAACTAGTTGTAGTTTACACTTATCAACAGTATGAGGGGCCACATAACTCAAATTAGAACCAGGGTCAATTAAGATAGAAATTAGATGGTTGGTGATCATACTTTCCATATCCACCACTGAAGCTTGGTGGTCGGCTTGTTTATTATCCAAGGCTGCATAAATATGTGGCATCATCCTAGCCACATCATTGACTGTGGTAGCTTCTTGGATGTTGTAGACTCTCCTATTGTTCTGTCGTCTGTGTGGGCAATCCCTCAGCAGATGTTCTTCTCCACAACCCTAACATTTCAAGGGTTCTCTCTTTGGGTCATCAATATTCCCTAGGGTTGCTCTAAAATTTTTATTTCCACTCTGGGAGGGGACATTTTTCTAATACACACTTCTAGTAGGAAGGCTCATCCTATAACCCTTGCCATAGTTCTTAAATATTGAGGATTTAAACCCCTTCTTCTTGAATCCTGAACTACTCTTCTTTTTCCAGTCCTCGCGAGGCTCTGGCTGCTTCCCGAACTGTTCATAACAATACCTTTCCTCTCGAATAGTATCTTCTAAGGTCTTTGGCTCTTCAAACTCAATTATGTCCCGGTAGGATTGAGGTAACCCACTGATAAATTACCGCACTTAAATACCTTTTCATATTTATGTAGGGTACATACCTTATCAGCTCAAGGAATTTATTGATATATTCCTCTATGGTGAGTTGTCCCAGCCTGGGTTCATAGAACTCCTTAGTATTCCCATCAAAGTATTTCTCTAACATATACTTATTCTTGAAGTATTTCTCAAACTGTTTCCATAATAAATCCTTCTCGTGGATCCCTTTCACATTCCGAAGGTATTCCCACCAGATGAAAGCCTTTCCATTCAGGTTGAAGATTGCTATTCGAGCCTTCAATTTTTCAGAGTAGTCATGAACTTTGAAGTACTTCTTTAAACTAAGCAGCAATGCTTCCGCCTCTTCCCCTTTCTTAATCAATCCATTGAAAGAGGGTGGCTTGGCTTTCATGAACTCTTCAGGGTCACGACTTTTGGAATGCTTTTGCTTCTTTCCTTTCCTTTGAGAATGTGAGCTATTTTTTCTACTAGAAGATCCCTCAGAGTTGCCAATTTCCTTTCCAGAGGACTCTCTCGATGAGTGTCCCCTGCCTCTAGGTTGGGCCTTCCTCAAGGTACTCCTCTGAGTGTGACCACTTATGGGGTCACATTTTCGTATCTCAGGTGGACTTTGACTTCTCCTCGTATGTCATCGGTCCACATGACTGGTTGCAGGTCCATGTTGCAGCTGCATCTATATGTCGGATAAGCTCTGCAACAAGACTGCATTAATTTATGTTTGTTTTTCTTTCTCCTTTATCAATCTCTCGTTGTCATCCTTGCAACTTTGTAATTTGTCCATGAGGATCCTTACAGTTTCAACCAGATCCGAAGGGGTCTCCACCTCCCTCCTCTCGTCAGATTCTTCGTCTCTATTGTGGGAAACATCCCCCACTTCATGGCACATCATCATCCTTTATGCTTGTAGTTTCCCGCGATTTACTGACTGCTTGAGAGTTGACAAAACACTTGTTGTTAGCTAACAGTCTATTACTTCATGAACTATTTCTTAAATACACACACAAAGTATAAATTTTTCATTCTTTTCTTCAGTAAAAGTTTAAACAGACTCTTTAGAAAAGACGTAAGGTAGGGTGTCACCCTTAAGAGTCCTTTAAACATGGTTTTTAAGTGAATCGTCCATGAGCCCAAGCAGGCCAAGTGTTGTAACCATGCTCTGATGCCAATTTGTAACACACCCGACCCCTGAGTAGATTTCCTAGGGATGGGGCATCAAAATTTCATTCTTCTTAAGTGGTCAAATCCTTCATTCAGGGTCTCTATCACATTCTGCTCATGTATATCTTTTCAACCACGGTCTCCATGCTCAAAACCGAGCTCTGAAATGACAGATATACACTTCGGCCCTGAATGCCTCCTTACTGTCTACGCATGAGATCTCCCAAAGTCCTGAACTCCCGAAGTCTCATGAGCTTTCCACGTGGCTCCGACCTTTGGGCCTCTTGGTCTCTTTACAACGCCACACCCAAATCCTCCAGAGTCCCGAATTCCCAGACTCCTAGAGTTCCTGTGAATTCACCAACTACTTTGGCTAGGAGACTCGTACCTGGGGTTGACACGTGGAAGGGGCCAGGGGTGACACGTGTCACATTCCAATGGGTTAATAGGGTAGGTAATATGCACGAATTCGGGTGACACATGGCATGTCAAACTTGGGTCCACGTCACCCTAGGTTACATCACCGCGTCATGTCGCCCCAAACTGACAACCTTCTAACACTCCTCAGATCTCACGTTCGAGATCCGACAACGTAGATCCATGGATCTACCGCTCCTGTTACTTCAGGAATTAGACGTTATGGATTTTTGCGATGCAAACTCCTCTTTTCTCCCGAAGTTGGTCAATGTTGGGCTGACCACATCCCATATTTGACGGTTAGGAAAATTCCTGAAGCATCCTCGAATCGAAGAATCTTGTTACTTCGGGCTTCAGAGCTTTTTGACACACCACAACTCCACTTTCCTCGGAGTGCCCAGTCTCTGGACTTGATCTAGCGCCAAGCATCCCTGTATATCGACAGCTGAGAGGAATCCTGAAGTGTCTGAGGATCAACGGTCCTCATTACTTCGTGACTTCAGCCTTTGGGGATTTTGGTGCCACGACATCTCTATCCTCCCGAAGCGGTCAACGTCGGGTTGACTACATCGAAAATCCAACGGCTAGGATAGGACCCGAAGGATCCCCAGATCTAGGGTCCTAGTCACTTCACGAATTCAACCTTTATGAGTTTTGGTGTCATAACACCGATGTTCTCTTGAAGCGGTCAATGTCGGGTTGACTTCGTCGTAGATCCGACAGCTAGGAGAGGACCCGAAGGGACCCCAGATCAACAGTCCAGGTCATTTCGTGACTCCGGACTTTGGGGGTTTTGGATTCACTACCACTCCATTTTCCCTAAGCGGAACTTTGTCGAAGCACCCTGTGCGGGTCCCTTCTCTTGAATGATCGTACAGTAGGCAGGGATCCTAACGATCTCCCCCAAATCTACGACTCACAACCTTTCGCGACTTCGAAATTTGGGTATTTTTGAAATTTATGAAGTTTGACATCCTAGGGCTTCGAGCTCCTGAAGCTCCGAAGCCATCAAGAGCTAGCTCCTTTTAGACTTAGAGAAGGGTTCCTAGACCCTGGTCATATGGACCTTCTGGTGAATCTTGGGCTATAAGCTCTACTCTTAAAGGATATTTGGTTAAGGTCGTGGGTGCGAGCCTAAGGTATCTTAGGCTTCTGGTTTGAAGGAAGCGCCTTCATATCTCACATAACTTTAAGTTCTGAAACAAGGTGAGGCAATTTTAGTGGAGTTACCGAGATGGTAACAGGGCCCAAAGGCTTGCTCCAACTCTGGAACTGTGAGGTAACTCCTTGGGGAAAACACCTTCGAGGGTTAAACTGGAGCATATAAAAAATCAAGCAGAAGTATAAGTCCCCAAGGAGATAAATACATACACATCGGTTGATTAGTCATTACAGAGGCCAATCTTAAATGTATACATACATGCATTCATTCATTATTCCATTTCAAAGCACAAAGAATGAAAACACTTATCAAAACCATAAGACGTGATGCTACTGCTGAAAGAGGTGCATGTTTCCACCCAACCATAGGCTCATTCACTCTTAACGGATTTACCACTGGCCACCCCTGAGCTAGGCCACGATGCTTTGAGATTGAATCTTTTCTTCCGACTCACCGAAAGTTAGGGACAGAGGTTATGCTCCTTCTCCCGGCTCAGTAACATATAGGGACGAAGGTTACTCTCCTTCTCCCGACTCAGTAATAGATAGGGACGAAGGTTACTCTCCTTCTCCTGCGATCAAAACATGCTCCTTTTTCAGTTCATCCTTGAACCCGAGCTTAATCTCCCTTCTCTTCTCTCTTCACAGGTCTTCCTCTACCAATCATGCCTTTTCCTCTTGCCTTCCTCAACAAGATTGTGTGTAGCCCGAATTTCCAGCCCTTGGTTAGGTCTAGAAGCCTTACATATGGGCAGTCGGCCCCATCCCCTCATTAACTCTTGAGGAGGTCTTCCCACCTACCAACCTGACTGTAATTCATTCCTGGGTCAAAGGGTTGTTCTGATCTTGAACAATCAAATCCAACAAAGTACTGGTCTAGTGGATGCTAACACAACCATTCCTGGTCCCCTCCACCATCTCTTTCATAGCATTTGTGGTCTCTTTTAGTATACCCCCCTCCAGCAGTCATGCAACACTTATCAATTTTCCAATAAATAACATAACTTACATTCATTGACCTTTTATACAAAGGTCCATCAAATCAAACATTCACACCTATTGAGTTTGTCATAGTCTCTTGGCCAATATAGTTATATTTACAAACTGAGGGAAATAAAGTGTTACAGTGAAATAATTTTATTCTATGGAATTTGGGCTAGTATTTTTTAGAAAATATGGAAATTGAAGAATCTTTTTTTGGGAAAAACCATGAAAAATTATCCCATTAGCAAAATTTAGCCCCTAAAATCATGTATGCTCAAATATGATGTTCCTATAAAACACCTTTGTTTTGGAGCTTATTGTGATTAATATTTTATTAAAAAAAAAAAAAAAAAAAA
>ML792032.1:337939-353117 GCA_009831015.1 Picea engelmannii
CCCACTTTTATAAAGAGAAGTGGGGATCACTTTTACAATGAGGTTACCTTATAACAGAAAAGTTGCATGCAAAATAACTCAATATAAAGCTACTTATAGTGATTCACTTTTATACTTGAAGTGAAATGCACTTTACAATTTTTGGCATGAACTTTTTCAAAAAAAAGTAACAAAAGAGAGACTTGAACTCAAGACCTCTTATTTAATAAGGCAAGTTTTAACCAAATGGTCTAGAAAAACATATTGTAATGTTCAGAAGGAGGGTTGTTGTTGTTGTGGAAGACGACCTTGGAGAGCATGCTCCAAAAAAACTCTTTTCACACAAGAAAAAAATTTCGCTTCTCGATGACAACAAGGGTTAGATCTCGGTTAGCTTACCCGAAAGATGCACCTTTTCCTATCTATTTCTGATTTTCCGAGATCGCATAAGGCGCGGGGAAAAGAGCATACGCATATCTAAAAGAGTAGCAGCCCGGAAATAAAAAATACAAACCGAAATAAAATCAAAACTTTGCAAAAATTTAAAAAAAAATGTGTATTCAGACTTTATACCTCTGGATCTGACTGTAGTGGCCGTATCTTGGGAAAATAGAAACCTTTTCGAGTGAAACGAAAAATTTTCCTGACTGAAACGAATGCTCCAGACACAATGGAACAGTCCTCTCATCCCAGAAATGTACGGAAATGCCAGAAAATGGAGATGAGGCAACTCGGCTTCACGATCTCGATCTACAACAGGAGCGGGTCTTCAAACAGGCTCTAATACCATGTTCGACAACAAAGGTATTCCAACATAGGATGGACAGCTTTAGTAACCACTCACATAACCATATCAAAGATCAACACACCGATGTTTTCACGTGGTAAAACCCCTACGGGGAAACATCCACGGCCCCAGCCAATGCGGCCACTTGGAGCAGTTTATTAATGCAAAGAAAAAGATTACAGAGAGATTTTACAAGAGAGTTTCTCAAAATCTATCATCGGCAAATGAACCTCCATGCTTTTTAAATAGAGATCATGGACCAATCGGGTGTTAAGCCACGAATCAATGGCCATTAAGATTGAGGAGAGTATGAACCCTATGTCGGGAACATATCGTGACTGTCGGATTTCCTAACTACAAATGCATACTAAAGAAACACACTTTTACCTAATGACATATTATACCAAGTAGATCTTAACTAACTCCTAAGTGTCTAAATATCCTAACAGAAGGATGTATCACAAAAATGAAGCATGAAGGATAAGTGACTCGTTTAGCTTTTTTATTGTGGTAACGAAGGGTTTTGCGAGTTTACTCGACGAAGGTCTTTCTATTGTGTTTTTCATAGGTTATTATTGAGTAAGCTTGAGTGGAAGCTCCTTGTATAAACATCTTTGGTGTGGCACAAATTGTAGACTCGACACATTGTTGTCTTTGTAATAAAAATCGGGTATTAAGGAAGTTTCTCTACCCACCTTGCATATTCATTTTAATTGTGTATGAATGTGTTCTATTACTTGTTGGATGTTCTAACTATAGATGTAATCATAAAATGTTAAAGGATAAACAAATCTAAGTCTTAGGCATAGTTAGGTGACTCCACCCAAACATGGCTTATGGCACAAGTTAGGCGAGTTGGCTTGACGAAATATGTGGGAAGAAGATGAGTGCATCACCAAATGAAGAAACGTCTAAGGCATGAGGAGAGTGCACTTATTTAAGTAGGCCCAACTCACATAAGGAACATGTGCACCTAAATGACAAGCTGGCTGGAACGAAAGACAGTGTCGATTAAAGGGTTCAACGAACGTGACCAAGGCATCATGCAATACAAGTAAACAATGAAGACCGTTGAATGAATGTTTGTGGGAAATTCTTGGGTGCCCAACGAACGAGCGAGTCGGCCAAGGCAAAGAGGGAGCACTTAGGTGAGTCGACCCGTCTCACCCAAGGAGCTCGTGCACCTAATGATGGTCGACCAGATCGTTAAGAGAACAAAATGTGATGAAATGAAGGTCGACTCTCCCAAGGGAAAGGAGACTCATGGTTTCATGAGTTGGGCACCTATATATGGTCAAACATGAGACCAAAATGAAGGTAGATTGGTAGAGACAATCATACTTCACAATCACAGGAATTGGACGTCTGAGGCAAGATCTTGATAAATAGGGAGAGATTCTCCCAAGGGGCGAAGTTGACCATGGTTGGGTGTTACAAGCTGCACAGGCTGAGGCAGGGGAAGGATGTATCGAAAAAATGAAGCATGAAGGAGAAGTGATTCGTTTAGCTTTCTGACTGTGGTAATGAAGGCTTTTGAAATTTGACTCGATGAAGGTCTTTCTATTGTGTTTCGCACATGTTATTGTTGAGTAAAATTGAGCAGAAGGTCCTTGTATAAACATCTTTGGTGTGGCACAAATTGTAGACTTGACACATTGTTGTCTTTGTAATAAAAATCAAGTATTAAGCTAGTTTGGATGCCCACCTTTCATATTCATCTTAATTGTGTATGAATGTGTTCTATTACTTGTTGAATGTTCTAAATATAGATGTAATCACAAACTATTAAAGGATAAATGAATGTGAGTCTTAGGTGTATTCCATGCCAAGTAAACCGGTGTGGTCTTGCTGCCAAGTTGGAAAGTTGTGGTGCCGCATGTCATTGGAGATGAAGAATGTTTCCTCCATCCACTCGAGCTCTCCACCGGTGTGACAATTGGTATCAAAGCACAGAACTTAGGAAGAAAAACAAGGGACATTTTTGGGTTCGTTTTGTTGTGCAGTTGGTGAGCTCTTCACCATTTTCATCGTCATGACAGTTGGTATCAGAGAACATGATAGATCACACATCAGAGAAAAAAGTGGAAGTTGGTTTGGTGGATGATTTAGTGGGATTTGTCACCATCATGACATGATATATCATATCGCATATATCATAGCCTATTTTCACCATGACAACTTTGTGTCATGCATCACTGAGAACATCAGTTGAGTCAGTTGGGTTGTGGATAAGGATCGCAACATTCAGACGAGGTGACTCTTTACAGAGTTACACAAGTGGGTAACAACAAGATGAATTAACAGTCGGGGTGTGTGTGCATGGTGTCTTGATGTGGAAGTAGCTAGGGTGCGAAGATGACAGTTTCGTGAATATGGGATCAGATAGTTGCATGGATAAGGTGACTTAGATAGAGTTTTTCATATCTCAAATTTGAGTTGGAGATTTGATGTGAATAGTTTGGATGCACCTTGTCGAGATGTGCCTATCCTAGGATTTAATATACATGATTGTTGGGTTACAAACCTTGGATTGTAGCGACAAATTGATGTAACAAAGTGTGTCATGGAGCTTGGTGCCTTAGTGACGAAGAAAAATAAGGTATGGATAGGGAATTTGGTTGGAGTTTTGTGACTCGGGCACGTCATTGTTTTTTACTTAACCGAAATTTGATGAGGAAGAACTTGCTCCTGAGCCATAACAAGAAGGTTCAGTTCATAATCAGACTTGGTGGTTTGGGGTGAGTTGCAAACTTTTGACAACATGATGACTTGAACCATGGTGTTTCCAAATATGTCATGAATGAGCACGATTGTTTCAAGTTCTTTGCAGGATTTGAGTTGTTTCGTTGGTTTCTTTGAAGGGAGGTGGGGAGACTTGGTTGAAGACAAGTATGACCTATTTCCATCGCAGACTTGGGGGAGTTACAAGTGATGAAAGCTTCATTGGAGTCACAAAATAGTTTGGAGCTCCATGGGGAGGGTGATGTGGATGAGGACTTGGGGAAACTTGCTTGGGTTAGTTCAAGAAGGGGACTTAGGAAAACTTGGTTGTAGATATGGGGATGAATTTGATTGTTGTCTATCTCTTTTACGAGGTGTGTTGAAGGGCTTGTTGCACCAAAAACTATAGTAAGACACGTGCTTTGTTTGATAGGTTGGTTGAGGTTCATACTTGGAGGATGGGTGTCTTAACCATTTTTATTGAGTCGTCATGTGATGAATTGATTTTCATGATAGAAATCCAAAGGATGAAACGAATTGGGGAAAAAACAAGATGGTTCATTCCAAGAGACAAACGAGAGCCATGGTGGCTCGTTTACCTTGGATAAATTTGGATATTATGTTAAGACTCCTATGGAGGCATTCATTGACTTATACAGATAAGAGGATTGCACAGACAGGTTGAAATGAAACATGAACAAAGTAGCAATGTGGTGACAATTGTTGGATGTGAGAGACTTGTGCACTTGGGGAATTTCATAGAAAGATGACGAAGAAGATGGGAGATTGATCAATGAAGCCAAGATCACACTTGACTTGGGCATACTTGTCAACGAACCATGGTTCCATGGAGGGAAAAGTTGCAACAATGATGAAGTAGTCCCATGGATCCTACATTTTGTGGGATGAGTGAAGAGAGTAGAGTATATTTGATTGGTTGCATGGGTGGTAGACGTGCGGTGATTTCCTTGACTTTTCAAATAGCTTAGATGTGGGATGTGTTAAGCCTTAGACAAATCCCCATACAAATCCCATGTTATGTATAAAATCCCTTATGAAGCCCCTTATTGAATTATTACATTTCTTGTATTATATTTGTATGTAGGCTCTGAACCCCTTCATCACACCCTTTCGTTTTAATTGTACCCTTTGTCTCATATTTATATACCAAGGAGACCTAGTCTTAGGATCATAATCATATTGCATTTTGAATTGAATATATTGCAACAGGTTTCCCCCTTGAATTGGACTGTAATTCATTGATTTTATATCATTTTTAAGGCATTTGATCATAACATTTGGTATAAAAGCATTGATCCTAGGGTTTTTGTTCTATGCGCAAGTCATATTAGATTTTTCTCTATAAAATAATTTTGGGATGATTTAGATGGCTAAACTTAAATGTTATTTAGAAGAAATTTCAAGGTATCTACGGTAGAAATTTCATCTTCCGGGTCATTATACTTTTGGAGATACACCCTATGGAAGATAGGGTTTTTTACTAGTCCTATTATTAGTCTCAAACATGTGTTCTAGGTAAAATTGTCATATCTTCTTTAGAGAGGATCCAAATCTAGTGAGACTAGTTTCATTTGAAAGAGGACATTCCATAGTATTTCTAGTACAATTTTTAGATTTAGGTATCAAATATGGAAACACAACATTTTGTACAAGTTCTCTCTCTCCAGAAAAGTTGAAAAAGAAGCAAGGTTTGGGAAAGTTATCATAACTTTCACTTGGCACTTCAATTTTTTGTCAGACCCATGGAATTATAGAGAGGACATATCAGAGTACTACATGCAAAATTTTTATACTCAGAAGGTCTGAAATTGCAATAATACATTATAAGAAAGGTCGGGAAGGAGGACAAACTCCAAATTAAGGGTTTGAAAGGTACATAACTTAAAATTGGCATAACTTTTTATTGGAATATCTATTTTAGGTGATTCAAAATTTGTGATAAAGAGGAAAAGGAGGAGCATTATTGTTTTGTCACATGGCTCCAAGGGATCCTCCAAAAATTATTTCACACACTAAGACTCCAGAGTGATCAACCATGACTCAAGATGAAATCCAAGATATTTATAACCAGATGGAAAAGAAGATCATTGAAAGTAGGGAATGGGTGGAGAAGAAGATGGATGGAAATGAAAAGGAAATACAAAATTCCATGAAGGAATTGCAAAATTCCATGTCTTTGTAGATTTTAACCTTGTACAATTATTTACTACAAACAGATTCCCAATAAAAAAACAAAAAAGATACAATGGCACACACACACATTACAAAGAGATTTTACCTTGGAAACCCAAATCTGGAAAACCAACAACCTATTTAGAGCCACAACTCTAATCTTATATTTGTTATTTTTTTCATTATTTACAATACAATATACATATAGTATCCCATGGAATCCAAACCCCTAATTCATTGACCCAGATTAGTCAACAAGCCTAATTCCTTAATTGGAATTAGAATACCATTGGAAAAAAAAGGTGTCGAAAACCCACCAAAAACAGAACAATTTTTTTTCTCAGGGGCTCTCACCCCCAAACCCTCGAATCCCCTTTGCTCCTAGATTAGTGTACAATACATGGGATCATTTTTTCAAATAATATAACACATACCAAACAATATCCCACTTGTTTTTTTCTGTGCATATTGGGGGTTACATTATTACATAGTCAACAATCTAGGGCAACAATGCCCATAGATCCTCTACACCAAGAGAACTTCTTAGTGCTCACAATTTTTTTTAATGAATTTGTAACATTATCCAAAGTATCCACCTTCATCAACCACACCTTCTTGTCTTCAACCATGTCTCTCAAAAAATGATATTGAACATCAATATGCTTTGTCTTTGAATAATAAGTCAGGTTCTTTGCAAAGAAGATTGCAATCTGACTGTCACAATCTATCCTTACAACTTGTTGTACCAACCCAATACTAGAAAACAATATATGTAACCATACTTATTCCTTTCTTGCATGAGTGCATACCATGTATTCAACTTCTGTAGTCGAGAGTGCCACTGCAAACTATCTTTTTCTCATCCAACTAATTGCTCCTCCAAACACGTTAAACACATACCCACTTGTATATCTTCTGCGATCCATATCTCCAGCCTAGTATGCATAAAAAAATCCATGTATGTCCAACACTCTATCCAATCTTGGTATTCCTTGGTAGCACGATCCATAACTAGTAGTGCCACGCAAATACATGAAAACCCTCTTTGTTGTTGTCCAATGCTCCTTCCCTGGTGTTGACATATGCCTGCTCAAAACTCCCACTACATGTGCAATGTTCGTTCTAGTACATACCATTGCATACATCAAAATTCCAACCACATTCGCATATGGAACATGATATATGTCCTCTTCCTCTCCCCGTGTCTTGGTACACTGATTCACAAATAAATTTACACCTACAAGAATAGGAACCTTGATTGATTTACATTCCTGCATATTAAACCTCTACAATATTGTCTTGACATATTTCATCAGATTTAAACAAATTTTCTTGTTTTCCCGATCTCTTTTAATTTTCATGCCCAAAATGAAATTTGTAACACCAAGATCCTTCATGTCAAACTTACATGAAAACTACATTTTCACATCCTGTATAATCTCCTTGTTGTTTCCTATTAGCAACATATCATCCACATACAAGACCAAATAAATAAGGTGATCACCAATTAATTTGAAATATGCACGGTGGTTGGGTTTACTCCTTGTGAAGTCAAGTCCCAACATATAAGTATCAATTTTTTTATACCACATCCTTGGTGATTTATTTAACCCATACAAGGACTTTTTCAACTTTCATACTAGCTCCTTCTTTCCCTTCACAACAAAGACTTTTGGTTGCTTCATGTGGATTTATTCTCTCAAATCACCATGTAGGAATGTTGTCTTCACATCCATATTTTCTACTTCAAAATCAAATGTAGTAGCAAGAGTTAAAATAAAAATAACTTGCCAACATGAAAAAAAATCTCACCAAAGTGAATTCCCTCAACCCAGGAATAACATGTTTCTACTAACTGAGCTTTGTATTTCTCCACTTTTCCTTCTCCATTCGACTCCTTTTTAAACACCCATTTGTTTCTAATGGGATTTATTCCATTCGACAGATCCGCTAAATCCAAAGTCTCATTCTTTTCTAGGGTTTCCATTTCTTCAGCCATGATATTTTCTAGAGTTTTCCATCCTCTGAATCCACTGCCGCCCTAATACTTTTAGGATCATCATCAGTAATAGAGAAATAAATATTTGAATGGAAATTATGTGAAGTGTACATTTCATATTTACTTATTTCCTGAACCAATCTCCTCAATACTAGAGTATGAGGATCTTATTCTTCTGATTCACATTCTTTTGTAGAGTCTAATTCATCATCCTTTAACTCAAACTCTATTATCTCTAGTTATTCCTTCCTTGGTAGGAATTCATTTTTGACAACATGTTTGATTTCTCTAAATACCACATCTTGACTATACACTACCTTCTCAGTTTCTGGGTTCCAAATATTATAAGCTTTCAGACCATATTTATACCCACTAAAGATAAAATTTTCAACCTTTTTATCTAGCTTAATCATGTTTTCCTTTGGAACATGAACATAGGCCTTACATCCAAATACCTTGAGATGTGTGAGAGAGGGTTTCTTACTAATCTATACCTCATGTGGATTCTTTTTATCTAGTGTTGATGAGGGTGATCGATTGACCAGGTAACATGCAATACCCACTACCTCTTCCCATAATTCTTGTCCTAAACTAGCACCACTGAGCATGCACCTTGCTTTTTCCATCAACGTCATGCTCATCCTTTCTGGAAATCCATTATGTTGAGGTTTATATGGAGTATTCTTCTTCCTTTATATACCACACTTCTTACAAAAATATCTGAATTCATTTCCATGTAACTCTCCAGCATTATTCATACTCAATGCCTTAATTATTTTCTCTATTTGATTTTCCACAAGAGCCTTTAACTCTTTAAACCTATCAAATACTTCATATTTCTTCCTGAGGAAATATATCCATGTATTTGTTGACATTTCATCTATAAATGAGACACCGTACATAGATTTTCCCAGTGATGGAACCAACATAGGTCCAAACATATCAATGTGCACCAACTGTAAAATTCCCTCTACCCTTATTGCACGATAAGGAGATCTTTCCCGATTCTTCTTCTCATATAAAAAATGTTCATAGAAAACAAAATCCAAAGAGAAGTTAGACATAAATTCAACCATACCTTTACCATGTAGCAGTCAAAATCTCTTCTCTCCGATATGCCCCGGTATTTGATGCCACAACATAGCCTTTTCTCCAGAGACTATATGATTTTTTACTTCTTCATCCCCAATATAAGGAGTAATGGAACCATTACACCCATCACTAATAGTGCTTCCCTATAGCTTATACATAGTTCCAATATGAACTCCCTTAAACAACACCATTGCTCCTCAAACCATTCTGCATGTTTCTTTGTCAAACAATTTTTTTTACCCCTGCATCATCCATTTTTCTTATAGAAATAAAATTTATGGCCAAATATGGGATGTGTAGAATAGTAGGGAGTGTTCTAATCCTTCCATCCATGAGATTCAACTTGAATTTTCCTCATATTATGATTTTTTCTATCGTTTCATCACCGAAGAAAACATCACATCCATCATACCTTTCATATTCACATAACCACTCCCTTTGGGGAGTCATATGAAAGGATGCACTTGAGTCAACCAGTCATGCCCCATGATCTGCATGTGTGATTGATGAAGACAAGTACACATTCCCTCCTTCTGAGGAGGTTTTTTCTTATGTACAAGGAGCATCTTCAGATCCATTCCCTCTCTCAATGCTTTTGGATCTACATTACTTCTTGTACTACCCTTATTTTCCACATCTCAAGCATACATTTACAAAATTTCTGAGAGATTTGTATCTACCCTTAGATTTAGATCTCCCACTTGAGGACTTAGATATGTTTCTTTCTTGGGAGCATCCTCTTGCAAATAATGCATATGTTCCCTATCCTTCCATGTTCTTTCTCATCTCCTCCAACAACAAGGATGAAACAACATCATAGAAAATTAAAGTAGTTGTATTACTACCTATGGACACAACCAGACTATCCCATGAGTCTGGTAAAGAGAAAAATAAACTAATACACTTATCTTCATCCAAAATTTTAATATAAATAGATAATAACTGAATTACCACAGTATTGAAGGTGTTCATATGCTCTGTCACTGAGTCTTTATCTTTCATCCTCATGTTATACAACTTCTTCTGTAGGAACAATTTATTTACTAGGGACTTAGACTAATACAAATTCCCCAACTTGTCCCACAATTACTTAGTTGTAGCTTCCCCTGACACATTCAACAATACTAAATCTAAGAGACATAACCAGATTGTGCTCTTCGCCTTCTGGTCCAACTTTTTCTAGTCTTCTACTGAAAGTTTTGAAGGTGCAGTACCTGGATCCACTGCGATCCACTGATCTTTGTCTACCATCAGATATTCCATCTTGAGCTTCTATAGCTAAAAAATTTACCCATTCAATTTCTTGATCTTTATTTTTGAACTACTCAACATTTCTTTTCACCTGAAGAATCAATACCACAAACCTCCCACTATAATAAGGCTTATCGCAGACTCGAGCCAAGCCCTTAGCCACAAAGGCATCCCCCTGAAGCCAATAATTGCTCTAATACTGAATGTATATTTTAACCTTGTACAATTATTTACTGCAAATATATTCTCAATAAAAAGAAGAAAATATACAATGGCACACACACACATTACATAGAGATTTTACCCTAGAAACCCAAATCAAGAAAATCAACAACCTGTTTAGAGCCACACCTTTAATTTTCTATTTATTATTTTTTTCATTGTTTACAATACAATATACATATAGGATCATGCGGCATCCAAACCCCTAATCCATTGACCCATATTAGTCAACAACCCAAATTCCTTAATTGGAATTATAATAGCATTGAAAAACAACATGTGCCAAAAAACGGCCAAAAAATGGAGCCAAAAAACCACCAAAAATAGACCAATTTTTTTTCCTCGGGGCCTCCCTCCCTCAAACCCCCGAAACTCCCTTTGCTCCCATATCATTGTACATTACATGGGATCAATATTGCAAATAATATAACACATACCCAATAATCTTCCATGTTCTTTCAGGCTCTATATGAGAGACTCCCTAAAGGAGATATAAAAATGCAAGGAACTCATGAAAATAAAGGTAGTATTCAGGGTGAACAACTTGTTGATAATAATCAATTTTCAAGTGGATTTAACTCTAATAGTGGAGTTAATTATGGTGGGGATCCTAAATTCGACTCTCCTAAAATTGGATTAAAGAATTTTGATGGAACAAATGTCTTTACCTGGGAGAACCAATTAGAACAATATTTTGAACTATGTAATATTATGGATGCTAAGAAAAGGATTCACGTATAAACTTTGAACTTTGAGATAAAACCATATCAATGGTATCAATGGGTAGTTAAAAGGAAGCCCCATTTTTATCATTATACTTGGGGTCTATTTACAAGAGACTTAGAAGAACAATATGGGAAAGTTTGGGAACATGACTACTTCAGTCAAATGACAAGAATCAGGTATTGGCCACAAGGGGGGATGACATAAGTGATGAAAAATTGTTACAAGCTTACATGGGTGGATTAAAAAAAGACATTAAACATGAGATTTTATTAAAACATCTTGCAAACATTATTGAAGCTATACACTATGCTCGTCATATTCAAGCCAAGAATAAGGCTACACATAAGTCTATCATGGGAGCATACATAAAAAATAGAGATCGTTTTGGGGTTCATAATACAAACGTACCTCAACCGACAATGTTGACACCTCAACAAATGTATGAAACAAAATCAAAGGGACTAGATTTCAATTGTGACAACAAGTACAGTAAGGGGCATAAATGCAGTGAGAAGAAAGTATTCTACATAGACAATGAAGAGGAAAAAGATCGAGAATTGGAACCATCACAAGATCTAGAGCTAGAAGAGACTACTCCAATGATATGTTGTCATGCATTGGCCGACATGAGTACTCCACAAGCCCTCAAGATAGAAGGATATATCGAAAGAAAAAAGGTAAGAATGTTGATTGATTTTGGTAGTACCCATAACTTCATCAATTGAAAATTATCAAAAGATCTCAATTGTTTTGTATATCCAACACCATATTTCCACGTAATTATTGCAAATGGAGGCACCATAAATTATTCTGGGAAGTGCCATAGTATTAAGCTCAACATGGGGGAGTATTTATTGGATAGTCCCATGATTTCCATACAAATAGGTGGTGTTCATGTTGTATCAGGGGTCCAATGGTTACAATCATTGGGAACAATGGCCCTTAATTTTCAATATCTATTCATGAGATTTTCCTTAGAAGGCAAGGAAATTGAGCTTAGAGGTATCCAAGGGAAAATATCTAAAGTGATAAGCTCTAACAACATGAAAAAAAAACTCAAAAAGGGACAACATGGTGTAATTGCATAATTAAGATCAATATATGTTCAAACATCTAAATCCTCTGCTCCAATGGATCTCCAAAAAGTTATCAACAATCATTCCAAGGTATTTGGAGAGATGCCTAAGGGTCTTCCACCTACTTAAGATCATGCCCATGATATTCATTCGAGACAAGGAAGTGCACATCCAGTATTCCATGTTTCTTTCTTAAATAAGATATTCAATGACAAGATACCAATGAAAAATATTTTATCACAGATGAATGGAGAAGGGAAAATTATAATAGAACCATAAACAATCCTTTAAATAAGGATTAAGAAGCTACAAAATTGAGCAATTATTGAGTATCTCGTCAAATGGAAGATGAAACATGTGAAGATGATGTGTTCATGCATACACGCCCACGGTTTTCAAGTGTTGAGTGCAACACTTGTTTGAAGGGGAGGGGCATGTTAAGACCTAGACAAACCCCCATACAAATCCCATGTTATGTATAAAACCCCTTATTAATCCCCTTATTTAATTATTACATTTATTGTGTTATATTTATATGTAGGCTCTAAACCCTTTCCTCGCACCATTTCATTTTTATTGTACCCTTTGTCTCCTATATATACCAAGAATACCTAGTATTAGGATCATATTATCACATATCATATTGTATTTTGAATTTGATATATTGTAAAACGAGGTTTCCCCCTCAAAGTGGATTGTAATTCATTGATTTTTTTTTATCAATTTTAAGGCATTAGATCATAATATGATGAGTTGGGTACAACGATGGGAGTAAGTGACAACAAATTTCATATCAGAGTAGATGATGAAGTTAAGAAGTTGGAGGAAAACATATTTTCCAAGTAACATTGCAACATGACAGGGAAAAAGAGTTACCTTATCGAGATATTGTATAGATGAGTCGAGTTGCACAGATGGAGGATACCATTTTTGACATAGAGATGTTCTTTTGTACAAGTGAGTAAGATGATTGGACTGACCATAAAACTAATTTGACACTTGGATGAGTTAGTGTGAAATGACACAACAAAGGGGTCAGACTCCAAAAGTACAGTGATTCATTTGTGTGAAACTTGGACATTGTGAAAGAACTTCTTGACGGATTTGGACAATGAAAGCAGTAGGGAGAAAAGTGCAATCTTGCCTTGGTGTTTTTGTGTTGAGCATGTGTTGGACATTGGAAAAAAATGACCATGTTCAGTTGTGTGATGACACCCTCATGAATTGAACATGAAGTTGGATTATCTACCAAACTTGTTCAAAACATGGGGGTTGCAACCGCGTACAGAGGCATGAGAAAGTTTAGTTGGAGTATGGGTGTAGTAGTTTGACACAACAATTCAACACTTAAACATTTTTCATGTTTTGTTTGGGGTTACAAGGATGGTTTCCATCACAACATGGAAGAAGGTGATCATCATGATAGTGGAAGTAGCTTGCATGACATTATAGAAAGAGTTGCGAAACAGACATGTTGGTCGCACCAATATTTTGGGCAGTTTGTATGGTTGCATAGTGTTGCAAATGATTGCAGGTGTTATGGAAAGTTGGGGTTTCCACTTCACATGAAACTTAAGGTTTACACTATAAAATAATTTGGGGTTTCCATTTTGGCACGAAACTTGAGGTTTTTAGTAGAAGTTACAATGGAGGCATGAGGTTGGGAAAATGCTTGGAGACAACATATTTTTGTGGATGTGGTCGAGGGCGAAAAAAAATTGGAGTGGGGGAGGATATAATACTTGGGGCACCAAACCTAGGTGCACACACTTCCACCATAGACCAAAATGAAGGAAATCGGGCAGGTATGATGCTCAGTGCACTTGAAGACACCAAGTCTTCATATATGGGGAGAGTTGAGGTTCCTTGGGCATGAGATGCACCAAGGGGTGACTCCACCCAAATATAGATTACGAAACAATTTAGGCAAGTTGGCTTGACGAAATATGTGGTAATAATATGAGCACATCACCAAATGAAGAAACGACTAAGGTGTGAGAAGGACATGCTTAGGTGATTCGGCTTGACTCACCCAAGGGACGTGCACACCTAAATGTTGAGTCAAATGGGATGAAAGGTGGCATTGGTTGAAGGGTTCGGTGGATGTGACCACGGCAAGGAGGGTGCTCTTAGGTAAGTTGACCCAAATCACCCAAGGTTCATATGCACGTAAAGATGGTCATTCAAATTGTTAACAAGAAAAAACATGACGAAACAAAGTTCATCTCTCCCAAGAGTGAGGAGACGTGCCAGTTCATGAGTTGGGTGCCTATATATGGCCAAGGGTGATACCAAAATGAAGGAATATTGGCAGATACAATCATACTTCACAATCACGGGACTGACGCATTTGAGGCAGGATCTTGGTAAACATGGTGAAATCCTCCCAAGGGGGCAATTTGACCATGGTGGGTAATTTGTGATGCCTTCTAGAGTTTGCAATGAAGAGTAGAAGAGGGTGAGTTTTCTTGAAGACAAGGTAGTCAATGAACTAGCTGAGTTGGGTGGTGAGGTTGGATGTTGCAATTCGCACATACTGAGGCAGGGGAAACATGTATCATAGAAATGAAGCTTGAAGGAGAAGTGGCTCATTTAGCTTTCTAACTATGATAATGAATGGTTTTTGCGAGGTGACTTGACGAAGGTTTGTCTATTGTATTTCACATAGGTTATTGTTCAGTAAACTTTAGTGGAATCTCCTTGTATAAACATCTTCGGTGTGGCATGAGTTGCAGACTTGACACATTGTTGTCTTTGTAATAAAAATTGGGTATTAGACCAGTTTGGATACCTACATTGCATATTCATTTTAATTGTGTATTGATGCATTATATTACTTCTTGGATGTTCTAAGTATAGAAATAATCATAAATTGTTAAAGGATAAATGAATCTAAGTGTTAGGCATAGTATAGGCCAAGTAAATTGGTGCGGTGTTTCCACCGAGTTGAAAATCGATGGTGTCGCATGTTGTTGGAGATGGTGGATGTTTATTCAATCCACCCAAGCTCTCCACTAGTGTGACAACTATTCATTACATTGAGTTATTTCAATATGAACAATCTCCTTGATCACAATAATTTGTATGTCACAAAGTATTTTAAAATTTTAAAGAATTATATTGTTGAGTAAA
>ML792033.1:0-14010 GCA_009831015.1 Picea engelmannii
AAATCAAATCAAATTGCACTCGACATAGGGAGAAGATAGATGTATTAGATTAAGAATTTGAAGAGGTTGAGTCAGATGTATATGAATATGTTATCGATATATGATGATATATACAATTAGGATGAGGGTTTATATTGTTGCATAAAACTCTAATTCAAGCTTGTTAGAGCCTCCACATATAAAAATGCATAGTCACACTTATGAATTACATATTTTTTTTTTAAACTATAATTTATGCCCTTGTCTAGAAATGCACACCATGCTTCACAAAAATGCACACCCACGTATTAAAACACCTACAATTTGAGTGGTTGAAGTTTCTGAGAGTGTATTAAATAATTTTAAACATGTCTACATATTTATATTTTCATTTGAAAACATAAAAGTGGTTGTTGTGTAAAAGAGGGAAATTCTACCTTGTAAATTGAGAGACCAAAACAGTAGAAAGTGACCTAATGAAAATGCATGTTCGGGCTTCTATTTAACTCCAGATTTAGTTATCTAATTTTTGGGGTGAATTAAATAACATTATAAATCTATATATATCATATAGAGTGCGTTTAAAATTACTAAGGACTTCTAAATTGAACCAAGATTCCAGACTTTTTGTAAAATGGAGGGTAAAATCGTCTTACTGTAAAATGCATGATTAAGACTCATATGACCTCCAAATTGAGTGTTTCAAATTGTGGATTTTGTATTTTATCATTTTTTTATATTCATACTTTAGTTTTTCATTTTGAAACCAAAAACCCTATGTTGTGCATAAAGGCTAAAATTTTCCTTGTAAATGCATAAAAATACATGAAAATATGGTATGATGAGAAATGCACGCCCTAGGAATAAAAATCCATGTATGGTGTTGTTAATTTACAAGTTAAAAGTTATAGGACTATATATTTGTTGTAAACCCTAAAGAAAGTGTATTAGGGTGACTTGTGCCCAGAATTTAGTAAAGGGTTGAAATATACATTAATCTTTGGCAATTGTGCACACACACTAATTAAAATGGAAAAATGAGTACTAACTACCTGCATCCATGAGCGTGATGAGGCATGAGCTTGTATATCCACATAACACATAGGCTAGTTTTTAGTTTCATTTCCATTGCGAAGACCTACATAAATCATCATAGGATAAAATTTTATATGACTAAATAATGATTAAATAAGTAAACCTTGTAAATCTAGAGACCAAATACATTAGAAAGTGCCCTAATGGGAAAGAATGTCCATGCTTCTATATATCTCCAAATTTAATGATCTAAGTTTTTGGGTTTAGTTCATAACATTCTAAATCTATATATATCATCCCCGGTGCATTTTCAAATGAAAAGGGACTTCTATTGGGAACCAGAATTGAAGACATTTTGTAAAATGGATGGTAAAATTGTGTTACTATAAAATGCACACCTATGACTCATATAACCTCCAAATTGAGTGATTAAATTTGTGGAGTTTGTATTTTATCATTTTACATCTATTCATAGCTTTACTTTTGCATTTTCAAACCAAATACCCTCTCCTCTGCACAAAGGTTAAAAACTTCCTTGTAAATGTGAAAAATATCCATAAAGGAAAAAATGCTTAAAAATGCATGAAACTATGGCATGATGAAAAATGAACATCTAGGTCTTAACACACCTACAATTTCAGTGATTCAACTTTCTAAGGGTGTCTTAGATAATTTTACACATGTTTACATATTTATTTTTGTGTTTGCGAACATAAAGGTGGTTGTTGTGTAAAAGAGAAAAAATCTACCTTGTAAATTGGGACACCAAAATAGAAAAATGTGCCCTAAGGGAAATGCACGTCCATGCTTCTATATAGATCCAAATTTAGTGATATAAGTTTTGAGGTGAATTTAATAACATTTTTAATATATGTATATCATCCGGAGTGCATTTAAAAATGAAAAGGAACTTCTAGATCGAACCCAAATTCTAGACCTTTTGTAAAATGGAGGGTAAAACTATATTACTATAAACTACACGCGTAGGACTCATATCACCTCCAAATTGAGTGATAAAATTCATGGAGTTTGTATTTTATCATTTTACATATATTCATACCTTTAGATGTGCATTTTTAAACCAAAAACTCTCTATTGTGCATAAAGTTTAAAAACTCCTTTGTAAATGCATAAAGGGAAGAATGCTTAAAAATACATGAAACCAAGGCATGACGAAAATGCATTCCCAGTTCTTAACACATATTCAATTTTAGTGATTCAAGTTTCAAAGGGTGTCTTAGATAATTTTACACCTATTGATGTAGACTCCCCTTTCTCTCCTAAGGGTTGTGTGACCTCTCGATCTAGGATCGATCAAGATACTGAGTCTGATTGACTCTTCGGGTCTCTCACAAACCCCAAGCCCACTTATACAGGTCCTTTATCCAAATGCGCAGGTCTTCTGAGACCCATGGCTTCTCTCCCAAGCGTTTTTAGAACCTCAACACAAAACAGGTGCTAGCTCCTCTCTCTTAAGCCCTTTCTCCCTTGTGACCACTAGTGGTGACCACACGCTCGAGCGAATGGCGTGTCGCGATTTCGCGTTTCGCGACCCTAGGAGTACTGCTGCTTCCTTTCACCTGATAGCCAAAATTGTGATGACCTGAGATCTACGGTCTAGATCTTCCCTTGATCGATAGCTGCAATCAAATCGACATTTTGCATTTTGCGACTTCGGAGTTTTCTTGCCTCTGTCCTCCCGATAGCCGAAATTGTGATGAATTTGGGTCAACGGTCCAGATTCCTCTTGAAATCTAATGGTCATGATGATTTCGAGGCTTCGTGCCTCGCGAAGTCGAAAGACTTGTCACCTTTGACCCTCCGATCCCCAAAATGTCGATATTCCACCCTAGATAATCAACGGTCCAAATCTCTCCTGGATCCAACGACTTAGATCATGTCGTGGATTAGAGCTTTGTGAATTCTTAGCGTTCCACCCTTTGACTTCTCCACAACGCGAGTCAGCAAAACGTTGATCGTTCACCATGCATCCCTCATGATGGACGGTTTCGATTCTATAGTGTTCAGATCAAATGGATGAGATCTTTCCCCCTTGCGCTTATGCTATCTTAAGAGTTAGAAGATATTCTGGGTGTTCAAAGGTTTCTAACCTTTTCTCTTTCGATGAGTCTGATTCTTGGATCTCTCTAACACTTATGCAAAGTGTTTTCCTCTTGATCTTTTTCTTCTGAAGACTTTGAATTCCCACGTAGACCTTGCATTTCAGGGATTCGATAACTCAGATTCTGAAGGATTTATCGAAGGGAAATTCCTCTCACCTTCCTGGCATTCTCCTTTCCTGACTCTTTGATGCTTAGTCGAATCTCGGATCTGTGCACTCCTTGCACAAGATCTTCACGCAAGGTTAGAGTTCTTGCGGATGACTGTGTATGCCTTGCACTAGTATCTTTGCACTCCTTGGAGAGGGAAAGTTTTGTGCTATCTCTTATGAGATTCGAAATCAAAACAAACTCTGTCAATGCACTCATTGTGTTATGTGTTCACACTTGCACTACTTTGACAGAAGAGAAACAATTGAAACTTATCCTAACACTCACAATTCCATCCACTCATAATGAAATTCATTCATTCATAAGAACAAAATAACAGAGAATTGCAAGCAATGTCCACACCATGCATTGGATAAATTTTCCTCTGTTATGTTAAAAAAAAATGAAAATGGTTACAACTGTAAATGAAAAACAAACACTACTGAAATCTTCTCCTAATTTCTATTCCAGCCAACTATCGACTAGCCTCATTCGGGCATACAAAACCTATATTTATCATAGAGGGATCTTAGGGTTTTTCCTGGCTACTTGTCTACTCTATAACTTAACCTAACGACTATCTATACCAGTCGCATTCGAGAGTCGTAGTGGAGTCTCCCATTTCGCTCGTAATCGTCCAAGCGTGCCTCCAAATTTTCCCGGCCTGATTTCAAGCATGCCCCAAATATTAATTATGGCGCTAAGTTAAGGTGGACTTCAAAATATATGTTTTGACTTCTAGCGTTGAGATCCCATAGAGATTCCTTGACGTTGATAAGTCTTGCTCCGCACAAGGGACAACGATGCTCCTGCATCATACTCCCCTTGACAAAAATTCATGAACTCCTTTCCATGAGCTCGTGCACTGACTTTCCATGCTTCTGGATAGTAGCTTCATTTTCCCTTGGGTGCCCCTTCCACTTGACCAGATATTCAAAAAAGGTTTTCCTCCTGGTCTTTTTACCAATCCTCTGATCCACGATCTTCTCCATTTGTGGCTTCTCTGCTACATGCATTTGTTTCTCCCACAGGATATTCTCTTGACCTTCTGACCCTTGTGTGTCATATTTCCTATAAGGATATAGGTCTGAAACATTGAATATGGGTGATATGTCCACACCATCTGGCATCTCAATATCGTAGGCGTTTGCATCAAACTTCCTCAGGATCTTACATGGTCCTATTTTTTTCATCTTTAACTTATTATATGTTCCCCTAGGGAAATTCTCTTTTCTGAGATGTGCCAGAACCTGATCCCCTACTTCAAATTGAAATTATCTATGATGTTGATCATATCTGTGTTTATATTCATGGTTAGAACTCTGCAACTATCCTCTGATCTGGCTATGGAGCCTCTGCATTTCTGCAGAAAAATCTTCTGCTCCAGCACTCCTGGTCTCACTCTGTTCCAAGTTACTCAACTCAGATACTTCCATGGGTTTCATTCCATTCAATATTTGGAATGGGCTCTTTCCAGTGCTCTTGTTTGGTGAGTCATTGTAGGCAAATTTTTCTTGCGGCAGAATCCGATCCCACTGATTGTGGTGTTTAGTAACCAGACTCCTCAATAAGTTTCCCAAACTTTTGTTTACCACCTCAACATGTCCATCCATCTAAAGGTGATAAGTTGAGCTGAAGGAAAAATGTGTCCCCAACTTCTTACACAGTGTTCTCCAAAAGTGACCAACAAATTTTGTATCTATGTCCAACACAATGCTTTTGGGTAGGCCATGAAGTCTTACAACTTCGTTGAAAAACAGATTTGCAACATGTGTTGTGTCACTGGTCTTCTAGCATGGGATAAAATATGTCATCTTTGAAAGTCTATCCACCACCACACATATGGAATCAAATCCTCTTTTCGTTCTTGGCAGTCCGAACACAAAATACATGCTTATTGCATCCCAAGGCCTCTCTGTTATTGGCAATGGTTGATACAATCTAGTGTTTTGTCTCTTCCCTTTTGCATGTTGGCAGATTATACATCTGTTCACAAACTTTATCACTTTTTTTCTCATATCTGGCCAATAGTATGAAATTATCAACTGTGCAAATGTTTTAACATGGCCAAAATGTCCAGCCAATCCCCCACTATGTTTTTCTTTCAAAAGGTTATCCCTCATTGAGCATTTTGGTATGCACAACTAATTTCCCTTGAACAACAATCCTTCTTGAATCATGTAATCTGTCCACTAGCTTTTGTCTCTCAGCACAGGGTTCGCACATGCTTTGTATGCTTCCTTGAAATATGTATCAAAACAACACATGTCCTTAAGGTGTTCAAACCCCGAGGTCTTCACCTGAAATTCCTGCAGAATCAAACATCCCCTTCTCAATGCATCAACAACTTTGTTAGCATTCCCAACAATATATTTTATGAAAAAAGTAAAATTCTACATAAACTCAACCCATTTTGCATGCCTCTGATTCAATTTCTCCTGCTTGGTCATGAATTGTAAAGCCTGATTATTTCTATACAAGACAAATTCCTATGGGACAAGATAATGTCTTCATTTCTTCAAGGCTTGAATTATGGCATAAAACTCCTTGTCATATGTGGAGTATTTTCTCTTGGTCTCATTCAGCTTCTCATGAAATATGCAAAACGTTTATTGTCATGGTTCAAGACTTCTCCTATTGCAACTCCACTTGCATCACATCTCACCTAAAATGTCCTTTCAAAATTCAAAAAGACCAGAATTGGTCGTTCTGTTATTTTCTCCTTCAGTATATTGAATCTCTTCTCGGCTTCCTTTGTCCATTTAAAAGACTTGTGCTTCTTCTTCGTTGTATCCATCATCGACGCACAAATTCCACTGAAGTCTCTTATGAACTTCCTATAGAAGCTCTCTAATCCATGGAATCTCCTTACTTCAAACATGCTCCTTGGTGACATCCATTCTTTCATTGCTTTCACCTTCTATGGATCCATCTCCAATTCATTTGAAGAGATCACAAAACCCAAGTAAATGAGTTTTTTCTTCATAAAAGAGGACTTCTTCAGATTTATCAACAGTTTGTCCTGCTGTAGTCTCCTCATCACTAATGTTAGGTGCCTCAAATGATCTTCTTTAGTCCTACTAAAGATCAGTATATCATCCAGATACACAACCACAAACTTTCCAATGAAATATTTTAGTATTTCATTCATCATCTTCATAAAAGTACTCGGGGCATTTGTTAAACCAAATGGAATAACAAGCCACTCATACAAACTTTAATTTGTCTTAAAGATTGTTTTCCACTCATCACCTTCTCTCATCCTGATCTGGTGATATCCACTTTTCAAATCTATTTTAGAAAAGAAATTTGCTCCACTTAAACAATCCATTAAATCATCCATCCTCAGCAAAGGAAATCTATACCTGATGGTGATCTTGTTAATGGATCTTGAGTATGTACACATTCTCCATCCTCCATCCTTCTTTGGGCTCAATACAGTTGGTACTACACATGGACTCAAGCTCTCTCTGACCAAACCCTTATCTAACAATTCTTGGACTTGGTTCTTCACTTCCTCGTTCTCTCGAGGTGTCAATCTGTATGCTGCCTTGTTTGGTAGACTTTCTCCTGGTATCAAGTCAATATGGTGACTGATACTTCTTATGGGTGGCAATGAGTTAGGAATCTCATCCACCATTGTGTCGACAAAATTATCCAATAATTCCTGAACTTCTCCAGGAAAATCATCCATCAAAGTAATTGTAAGGATAACTCTGGGTTTCCTCACTACAACAAATTGCATCCCCTGTTCTTCCTTGACTTATTTCAGGAGTTCTTTCCCACTCATGAGAAGAATTCTTGTGTTGGCCTCCTCTTTCACTCTCCTCTCCTCTATTGACAACAACATGTGTGTCCTTCCATTCATTTCTATTATGTATATATTTTTTCTCCCAACGTGAATGACATTCATGTCAAACTACCATGGTCTTCCAAACAAAATATGGTATACATCCATGGGAATTACATCACACAGAATTTCATCTCTATATCCTCCTATCTTAAACTCAACCAAGCATTGTTTAGTAACCATTTCCTGGTGTCCTTTCTGCAACCATGAGACTTTGTATGGCTTCGGGTGTGCGGTTGTATCTAGCTCCAATTTCTCCACCATCTCTGTGAATACTATGTTATCAGTGCTCCCACTGTCAATTATCACCTTGCATACTTTGTCTTTAGTCTTGCAAGTTGTTTTGAAGAGATTGTTCCTCTGCACCGACCTTTCAATTTCTGCCTCTGGTTTTAAGAGAATTTTCCTCAACATTAGGGATCTCCCATCCTCTGCTCCTTCTTCTTCAACATTTCTTCGTTGTGCTTCCGAAATGTGAGCTTCACCTCCTCCTTATTTCTTTTTCTCGAGGAATTCCCAAGACATGCGTCATGTCTTTCCACAGGCATAACATCTTACATCTCCTCCTCCTCTTCTTCCTCTTCCTCTGGAAGAACTTCTTCCACCGCCCTGTCTCTCTCGGGAACTTCCTCCTCTTTCTGAGTGACTGTGTGGTTTCTCATCCTCGTCCTTAGACTTATGTTCTCTGTCATGGGTAAATCCCTTGCTTTTTCTTGGGACCGATCTTTTACATCTCCCTCACTGGCTTTGTTTTCTGGCCAACTTCTCCTCTTCCTTCAGCGCAAACTGATAAACATCCTCCACTTTCCTTATTGACATCATGATGAGATCATCCTGGATTTCATATCTTAGGCCATTTATATATCTGGCTACTTTTTCTTCATCTCTCTTTCTTCGTCCACTTCTGATGTTTAGCCTATAGAAATCCTCTGTGTACTCCTTAATTGTCATTCCTTTCTGTCTCAGGTTCTGCATTTTCCTGAAAAGATTGATCAGATAATCCTTGGACATGAACTTAGCCTTCAGATTGGCTACCATTTTATCCCAACTCTTTATCTTCTACTTTCCTTTGCTTCTCCTCTCAGCCTGCAGTTCATTCCACCACAACATTGCATGTCCTTTTAGTCTGGTGACAACATGTCTCACCCTTCTTTCTTCATCGACATCCTCGTAGTCGAAATATTTTTCCATGTATCTTATCTAATCTAATAGCTCTTCGACATCTAAATTGAATTCATACAATGGGACCTCCATATTGGCTCTGCCTCCTAATATGGAAACTGCTCTCAGCAAGCATTCTTTGGCAACATCCTCTCCTGCAGCTTCTTCGACGACATTCTCTCCCATTGCTTCTTCGCTCTTTTAATCACTGATGTCTCCAGCATCATGTGCTCATCTCTGCGTGGCCTCCATCACCTCTAATGTTGCACGGAGTTCTCGCATATCCCTTTCCACATTTCAATTGGCCAAAGGTGGTTCCACTCATCTCCTTGGTGGCATTGTGTTGACTGTCTATCACACACGGAGTACAACTTCAAGTTGTGTTGTCTCCTCTCCTTTTCCTGTTGTCTGCAAGAAAAATTCGTCTCTGATACCACTTGATGTAGACCCCCATTTCTCTCTTAAGGGTTGCGTGACCTCCTGGTCTAGGAGCGATCAAGATGTTGAGTCTGATTGACTCTCCGGGTCTCTACCATACCCCAAACCCACTTACACAAGTCCTTTCTCCAAATGCACAGGTCTCCTGAGACCTGCGGCTTCTCTCCCAAGTGTTGTTCGAATCTCAATGCCAAACAGGCGCTAGCTCCTCTCTATTAAGCCCTTTCTCCCTTGTGACCACTGGCGGTGACCACACGCTCGAGCGAATGGCGCATCGCGATTTCACGTTTCGTGACCCTGGGAGTATTGCTACCTTCATTCACCTGATAGCCAAAATCGTGATGACCCAAGATCTACGGTCCAGATCTTTCCTTGATCGACGGCTGCGAACAAATCGACATTTTGCAACTTCGAAGTTTCCTTGCCTCCGTACTCCCAATAGCTAAAATTGCAATGACTCTAGGTCAACAGTCCAAATCCCTCCTCATATCTGACGAACACGATGATTTCAGGGCCTGGCACCTCGCAAAGTCGAAATACTTGTCACCTTTGACCCTCTGATCCCTGAAATGTCAATATTCCACCTTGGACAATCAATGGTCTAGATCTCTCATGGATCCAACGACTCAGATCAAGTCGTGGATTTGGACTTTGCGAAATCTTAGTGTTCTTCCCTTTGACTTCTCCACAACGTGAGTCAGCGAAACATTGATCGTTCACCATGCATCCCTCCTGATGGACGGTTTCAATTCTCTAGTGTTCAGATCGAGCGACTGAGATCTTCCCCCTTGTGCTTACGCTATCTTTAGAGTTAGAAGATCTTCTGGGTGTTCAAAGGTTTCGAACCTTTTCTCCTTCGATGAGTCTGATTCTTGGATCTCTCTAACACTTATGCAAATTGTTTTCCTCCTGAGCTTGGTCTTCTGAATACTTCGACTTCCCACGCACACCTTGCATTTCAGGAATTTGATAACTCATATTATGAAGGATTTATCGAAGGGAAATTCCTCTTGCCTTCCTGGCGTTCTCCTTTCCTAACTCTTCTACGCTTATTTGAATCTCGAATTTGTGCACTCCTTGCACCAGATCTTCACGCAAGGTTAGATTTCTTGTGGATGACTGTGTACACCTTTCACCAGTATCAACCACTGAACAGAGTCAACCACATGAAGGGGGAAGTTCATTTTTATCCTCCCCACTCCCCCCTCTTGCCTCGCATGACTCTCAATTACCCATACCCAACCTATCTACTAGAAAATAATTGAAAGTGGCGTAGTACGATTCATGCATAGAAAGTAGCAAAACAAAATTTAAAGGTAAATGAAAGAAAGAATGTGTGTGGAGCTATGTGGTTTGGTACATACAAAACATATAATATACATACATAAGAAGGTAGCAACAAATAGTATATATTAATATATTTCATATAACATACATACATAAGAAGGTAGCAACAAATAATATATATTAATATATTTTATCATTAAAATATGTTTCCATTATACATGTTTCTCATAATATATACATTCATTTATTTTTCTATTTTTTAGTTTTCAAAAATTTGTTGATTGGCCCATCCATGTCTAGATATGATTCAGTTGTTGGGCCCTCTCTTGGTGTTGATTCAATATGCATGTCCTGATGCATTGTACATCTAATAAAGTACTCTCCATGGTGTGTAGTATGCTACTAAGGGACCTTGACTACAATAACAAAAAGGGTTAAATTTATATGGTTAGTTCTTATTCACAGAAGTAGTTCATTAATGAAAGTATCATTACAATGTTCTTTACCAGGTTGACTAGTCGAGACCACTAGTTTGGCTACCATGTGCTCCTACTCTCGCCAAGCATTCTCATCTATATGATCTGCCATCGGAACACGGAAAGTTATAAGTACACCATCTGCAAGTAAATATTAATAATTGTATAAATCCATACTTCTGATTTGATAGTCATAATATCATCATGGTCGGGTTGTACACCACCATCATCGGGCTGCACTCCATCATCATGGTAGGGGTGCACACCACCATCATCGGACTGCACTCCACCATCATGGAGATGTTTTCCACTGTTGGCCTCATTATTTTTGTTGCTCTCTTTCGTAAAACAAAAAGACACATTAATTTATGGGTGAAATCAATCGTGAATAGATTTTATGTGTAATCAAAAATTAAATTCCATTGATTTTACTTACGATGTCATTCAAAGGGGAAGATTTTGTTTTCCCCATGATTTGTCGAATTTCAACCATGACTTGAAAGACGCACTTGATCTGGAGGTCTTCTTTTGTGGTCACAATTTTGAATTGAGCCCCCTGCTTTGCACAATATCTAAAATTTGGCTTATTGGATGCAATTAAATAAAAGTTGGATGATGATAGGAATGATATGTGTTACCCCCCCAAGCTATGGGTAACTAAGGAGTTGATGTCTCAAGGCCCGTAGGTTGAAGACATGGAACACTGAGAGCCATATGAGCAGACATAACCCCTCATCTCACCACACATCTCCATTTGATCTTCAGAGAATAAAATGTATTTCTTCATGATATAACAAGTTTGGTCTAGTGGTAAGTTTTATTTTAATAATTGAAGCATTTGAATATGTTTCAAAGCATCCTTTCGTGATTATGAAAATGTTTTCTTGGAAATTTTTCATTTTGCCTCATTTCACCTTGGTGGTTGACACGTTTTCCTAGTAAGTGGGTCACCCTCGGGAAAAGGGTTTCTACTATGGGGTCTCCTAGAAGATTCATTGTACCATTCTCGCACATACTTATCATTTTCCACACTTCTTCCCTTTTTTTTCCTCATCTTTTGGGTTTTGAGAAATGAAAGGTGTAATGTCACCTAAAACACATTTATATATATATATATAAAAATACACTCTTCCAGCAATTATATATAATTATTATCACTATTGTCATTAGACTAATCCTTATTTTGTTCACTGATCTATTGATACAATATTTGATTTTCATGATGAATCATGACAGGGTAAGGAAAAATTCGAAGAAGTTTATTTCCATGAGTCAAACTTTTAATTATATTCATTATATACTCCATCGATCACCAAAGACATTGCCCAAATTTAGATATTATTACTAAGCTTATATTCTTATTGTAAATTGCAACGCATGTCTCTATTGTCTTAACTAATTTCATAAATAATATTGCAGGGTCTAGTCGAATGTTAGAAAGGACTTACTATCCCAAGTTATATTATACTTGGTATTTTCTTTTCTTCTATTTATTCTCAAGTCTTATTCTCTTCGAGTTGGATATATTTCGTTTACTTGTAAATTGGTGTTTAACTAATCAAAATATTATATTATTTTTCCAAGGTAAAAGGTAATACCCTTATGAATTGTCCATTTAGAAATAGAAATACTTATTGTACTCCATAGATTAAGAATCAATTTTTATATGCGTTGATGGGTTACCTATGGCTCGGCCTTAAGTAACATCGCAGTGACTCTAGCTCTATCAAACTAGAGCTCACACGATACCTTTGCCATGAATTTGTATTACAGCTATCCACAATCCTATATTAACTCAAATTAGTAACAAGGAGAGCTGCAGGTTACACACAAACAGATAATTGTAATTGTATTATTTCTTCATAGACACAACACAATACACATATATAAAGCTGGATTCAGATCCAACTAACTCCACTCTTGGAGGGATAGGTTGAGAGAATATCTCAACATCCTCCTACAAATCTTCAAACCAATCTTCAACTCAACATAATGAATTAATGAAGCATTATCTCTAACACCCCCCTTTAATGCTTACATTAAAAAACTTATAATATTTAAACACTATTACAAAAAATTGCAACACTTTAACTTTCGTCTGTATGGCCTTCATCAGCTCCTACACCCACTCTGATGCCTCCGGACTGCGCTCTTTCTCTTCCTCTTCTACGAGCTTACCATTCAACTCATTTAAAGCATAAACGCTTCAGACCATCATTCATGAACTTGTACAATGGACAATTTGACAACTCGGCTCATCGGGGCTTCCGTGATAAAAAGATGTCAATTATTGATGCATTCTATGAACATGCCTCCATCTGTCGGATTTTTTCTTTCGGCTATCCTTCATTGTCTAGAAGAGCAGTTTGGATACAGAATGTCCTCAACATTCAATTATACAGGGTGACTTCCAATCATAAGAACAATTGTTCTAGAAACTGGGGCTGCCAGCTTATATCAAGATACAAGAGTTCCTACTTCTTTTACATAAACACGTAAACATATAAAAACTTTATGCACACCACACATACATAAATATATATATAATTAAAAAGATAGGCAGTGACTCTTTATGGTGGCTCTTCCTTCATATCGATCCACACCGAGATACCAAATGTTGATTCACCAAAAATATTTAGGATGGCCATTTTTACAGCAGCAATAGATCTTGTAATCTCTAGACCTTATAGCAGTCTCAATTCCAGGTTCTACAAGAACAATAAGGTATTTGTATATACAATAAAGCATTAGTATATACTCCTTCAAGTTCTCTTGACAAGGGCGACTTACACTTCCTTTCCTTTTGTGTGACTTTCAATAAACACTTAGCACATGGAAATCTATTTTTTTTTTCTTTTACCTTCCCATCAACAACAGGATAGTGGCTTATGTTCTATGCAACGAATTTGCTATATACTTCCACATTTCCGCTTGTAAGACTGCAGCAAATGAAATAACGACTAGCAGTGATCAATGACAACATCTTAATAACTACTCTTTGTTTTGGAGGTGACAACAACGCATAGGGTTCTCTCAAGGCACCAACGAATTTCTTCAAGAGTGGCTCGTCGACCCTATAAGCGTCACATCCTTTTAATCGGCTCTGCGATCCAAACAAATACAGATCGTGTCATGTCCATAGCAGCGGCTCCTCTTGATCACCGACAGTAATATTTGTTGCTCCAACGTGCAGAAAAACTCCTCCTAGGACGACTCACACATAGGTATTAACAGCGAATAGGTAGAAGATCCTTCTCGTGAGTAAATCAAATCAAGCGAGCATTACTCCCGCTCTGATACCAAATTAGTAACAAGGAGAGCTGCAGGTTACACACAAACAGATAACTGTAATTGTATTATTTCTTCATAGACACAACACAATACACATATATAAAGCTGGATTCAGATCCAACTAACTCCACTCTTAGAGGGATAGGTTGAGATAATATCTCAACATCCTCCTACAAATCTTCAAACCAATCTCCAACTCAACATAATGCATTAATGAAGCATT
>ML792033.1:24456-80783 GCA_009831015.1 Picea engelmannii
TGTCAATGTAGTTAAGATGTGGTAGGTAGGGTGGATATGGATTTGAATCTAGACGGAAGAAGAATCTATTAGAACATTGGAGATGGCAAAAGAAGCATAGGCTAACTCTCGACCAAGATACGCACAACCAAGCTTACAGGGGATTGGAGGGACTATACCAAGGGACGCCTCTCTAGGGAGTAGTGAACGACAAGGGATGATCGATGCAGAAGGTGACCTTCACGGTGGACATGTACAGATTTCCCGCAACGGGGCCGATGGAAGTTGGCAGATAACATGCATATATTTTCTTTAACTTCTCCTATGGAGAGACGAAAAATGTTTTGTTAACTTTTTACACATACTTTCAAAAGTCAGCGAAATAGTTGGATACATAATATTACATATTTTAAGGTGTTTTAGTTGTTTTTTGGACATCGTTCTAATAGTTGAGATTTTTTTTGAAAAATTATATCTGCTAACTGTATACATAATATTTTTAAGTCAATTTATAATTCAAAATTAAAATATCCAAAAACACCAAATGAGTTTCACATAGATTTAGGAGGGAGGTCTAATTAATGGGTTTTAGTTTTTGTGGCTATAAATAACTCTCACATATTCCTGACTCTCCTCACATGTGACTACCAACCTGCATTAAATTTTCTTGGGGTATTTCTACTTGTTTGAATTTGACCACTACAAATTTTCTTGAGGTATTTTTGCGACTAAAAATTTGGCCACTTCATAAATTGTCTTGGGGTATTGCTTGTTTGAATTTTTCCACTAAAAATTTGGCCACTTTATAAAGGTAAGGTAAGCAACATCGTTTAATTTAGTTAAAATTGTGTATACACTCTAATGCATATGGTGGTTATATTGTTATCCATGATTCTAGACTGCTTTATTTATCCCAGGTTTTAAGATGGCCCTGCAACTTATCAGAAGGTCTATAAACTGATACTGTGGTGGTGCTTCTTTGAAATTGTTACCATTTTTTCTTCATTCGGACCATTGAATTCAAATTTTTTTGGGTTTGTGCAGGACTGAATTCATAAAAATGGAGGGATCGGTGCTACCATGCAAATGGTCCTATGAGGAAGCACAAGGTGGAATCTGTGAGAAAAAAAAAGCTATGAACAAATGGGTTGATCTAGCCCAAGGCCTGGCTAATGCCTGCCATGAATTTAGTGAGCATGGAGGTGTGAACATGTCCATAGAAGCATTGGCTATCTTTATAGTCATGGATCCTCAATGTAACATTCCCAGCCACCCACAGGTCGGGCTACGCTACTTCAATCCCGCTCTCAGACTTCTTTCTCTTGCAGATACCTTTCCAATTAATAAAGATGCATAAAAGAAAGGAACTAAACAACATGCACAACAATAACCAGCAAGCATGCATATTCTATATATTGAATTCAATGATAAATAAATACACAACGGAAATAATTCATACATAGGTAAATAATACCATAACAGAGAGCACTTATCTTTTATAAAAGAAGACACCAAATTTCCGCAGACCAAGGACGTTCCACCCAACCATAGATATTGTTGATCCAAGTCTCAATGGCAATGTCACCCCTGAGCCAGGGCTATGAATCCATAAGGATGGTTCCATAGTGTTACTTGGCTTCCCAAACCAGTCAGCACTCAAACTCTCACATTCTTCCCAGCACCCACAACAATCCAAGTACCCGGCTCTCTTCTACCCAGCCTGCACAACCCAAGAGAATGGACCCTCTCCCTTCTCTACCACGTTGGGACTCTCAGGACTCGTAGCTATGAGAAAAGTTGGACATGGGACAAAGAATCTCAGACATGCATGCCTCAAATCATGGTTGGATTAAACCAACAATCTCTACAGACAACAATACCATGGCTTCTCTCTAGTAGTTCATCTTCTCTCCCAAGCCAAATGTGAATGAGGAAAGATGAGTGGGTGAAAAAAATTAATGGAGTGATATCTCCACGAAATGTTTGAACAAAGAGCAATGGAGTGCATGCATGAATGAATGAATGAGTGAGTGAATGAGTGAGGTGACGAGCAGCAGAAACAGAATGATAGCAGGAGTGATAACCCACCCCCAATAGACCAGGGACATGTTTATGTAATTCTTGGGAATCAAGAACCTCATGGCCTTCCCCCAAGAAGCTCACGTAATTGATTCCCTCCATTAAACAAAATGGAGAAATATAAATATAAAATAAATACTTATCCCCTCAAGCCCCCTCTCTTGTGGAATCATATCCCCCTATAACTCTTCTCCTTGTCCATCTAGCAACCAACAATGTATTTCTTATTAATAATGATCAAAACATTACATTTCTTAGGCATACTGGCCTCTTTTAATTGTTTGGGTGCTCTGGCCTCTCATCAATTAAAAATATACATTATTTAATATGGGGCTCAAAACCCGAGGTGTAACACTGAGACCATGAGAATAATGTTCAATGGATAGCTTGTCCCATAACATGATTTCTTCATATACAGTAGGCATTTCAATCCAATTGTGTTGAATTTGGGGAGGTAGATGGCTTATTTGGAGGGGACTGAAGTGGCCTATTGTACTTCTAGCAGTATGTCTGCAATATGATATTTTTTACTACAACTTTGTAGCCATGGATACCATATAGTGGCCTCTAGGTGTCTGTATGGAGGCACACATGCATTGTTAGCACATTTCCTCCCAAGGGCCTATGGATTTTCAACAACATTTGTTGATATACACAGGCTTGAAGATGTGAAAAATTCCATTAAACCATCGACAAAGGTTTTATACTTTTATTCCATGTCAAACCCAACTTTGGCAGTTGCAGACATACCATCTATGTTTGTCATTTCCCATGATAAAAATTTCAAGGTGGTGATTGATAACACCTTTTCCCCCATGATCTTATCTCTTGTGAAACTTGGTGTTGATGTTGTTATTCACAACATTTCAAAATATATCAGTGGGGTTGTTGATGTTATAGCATGAGCAATATGTGGGTCTGCAAAGTTGATAAATTACATGATGGATCTTCATCAGGGAGCCTTGATTCTCTTAGGGTCGACGATGAATTCGAAAGTGGAATTTGAGATCTCTGGGAGGCTTCCCCACTTGGGCTTAAGGATGAAGGAGTATTATCATAGAGAATATACATATGCAAGCAAAATGAAGAAATTGGGAGTGAAATTTATTTATCCTGGCCTTGAAAATCATCCTCAATATGCCCTATTGAAATCCATGGTGAATAGTGAGTATGGTTATTGTTGGCACAAGGGAAGACCCATGGTTCAACGCTTCAATAGCTCACCAACAAAACCCTAACTATCATCCCTTTTAGCAACACTTGTGAAGCATATGAAGTCTCACCCGAGGTAGAGGTAGGGGTGGTTGCAGGACTCTGATGTCTGCAACCTTAGATGGGACACCGATCTGTGATTGTAACACCTTAACAAATCACTCAGAAGTTATAGTTCATTAATATTCATCCCTATCTTACAGCACAGATAAACCCTAATAACAGAGCAGTGAAGTATTCACATAGATCCAATATAATCAAGAACTAATCATTTCAACACGAATCAGATCTAGCATTCATTCACATTATTCAGCACTAAGCTATCACGTTAGATTCTTCTAATCATATATCAGTGCACTAAGCATTTAATCACATAAACAAGAGAATGACCATAAAGCACAAAGCAACCACAACACAGGATATATGTGGTTCACCCCCATCCTAGGGATGTGTCCACCAACTCTTCGTCTCTTTATTGCCTTCTATCAATATTCTACATGCCCAGAGCCCTAATATCTTACTCCATAGAGGACAGAAGATTTGTGCGTACTTCGCTATATCCTCCCTCGATTTACAAGACGAAGCCTTTCCACACTCTCTACAATCACTTGCACTTAGCTCTACAATTTCTACATAGTATGCACGAAGCATTTACAATCCACACTTAGCACTTTAGCACTTAGGAAAGTAGCAAGCCTCTCTTAACATCTTGCACTTAGCTCATCGAAAAGCACACTTTCATTTTTCTACATCGCCTAGATATCTATTTATACATTACAAAAAGGGCCTAAACATGGGTAAACCCATGGGTCGACATCCCCATACCCATTACATAGCCCAAAACACAAAAATCCCTAGAAAGGGGTCGAGATCTCACGATCTCTGCTTCAAATTGTGCTTCGTCTTCGACAGCCTCTCGAAGTCCCAAAATAGGTCAATCTTGACCAAGTATTCTCAAAACTTGGTCTAGGGCCAATAGTTACGGAGGGATGTTGTGTGTGGAAATGGAGACTGAGGAGAGGGCCAACAAGTTTATACACCACCTGAAGAATTATACACAATTTGGGCTCATGGTAGTGAGCTTGGGATACTATGCGACATTGATGTCATGCTCTGGGAGCATCACTAGCAGTGAGATGAATGAGGAAAGGGATTTGGCTAGGATCTCATCAGGTTTGATTAGTGTAATGACCCTCGTCTTTACGATAACATGCGACACATAACAAGTGAAAAACAAATTTTCTTTTATGTAGGACAGTAATAACGACAATACAATCAACCATCGCAACTCAACGACGAACACAATGCACGCAAATCAGGCAACAACAAACATAACGACCTAGCATACTAGCACATCAAGCAGTTGGATGCTACATACGAAAAACCAATGAAACAAAAATAAATATGACTACCCTCATGTCCTACTCTGCAAGGTTAGGACCTTCAGGACACATAAGAAACACTCAAGCCTAGGTTCCCATCAATTTTGACCATTTAAGGTCTCAAGGTTGGCGATTGTTCTGAGGAACAAGGAGGTGTCTACAACCCACCCATCACAAGCAAGACCACGCCTACTAGTCTAGAGGAAACATCAATCAATCCAAACGCAACAAGTTTAACAACGCAAGTAATTAAAACCTTCCCGAGGAGCGAGACACAATCACATTAGGTTACCAAACAATTACAACCTTTACATACAAAAACCACATCAACCATATCGAGAGGCGCATGACCCTAAGCCAAGTTTCATATGCACTTATCGATCATCATGCACCATAACCCAATCAGAAGGTATCACGTTGCCACATTGCGACAAGGTGCTAGGAACCCATGTGCAACAAATAAATTATAAACCTTCAACCTAACATAAAATCCAATGAGACTGAAATCCAACTTGCATTGTCATACATTGTACGAGACGAAGGCATTCTAAACAATAAAGAAAAATGAATGCAGGGTGACTATAATTGATACAATTAAGTTGGCGCAACAACTAGATGTAAATAATTATCAATTCATCATCATAAGGACTCATTCACAGCATAAGTTATCACTCACCACCTAAAAGTAAAAGCATCTAACCATGTTTAAGAAACATATGCTTTCCATTCAAGGGTTTATTATTCCAATAACTCATCTAAAAAAATTTGCTTCTCGGGTTCTAAAGTCCTACAAAGCAATCAACTCTTAAATTTCAAGGACTAAAAAGAAGGGGGCCAAGCATCGGACACCCTTATTCAATTTCATGCAAGGTGCAATACTTATTGACTATTTCGTGAGAAGACATAAAAATTGCTTCAACAATATTTAGATAATTAGCAATCAACACATCATTAGATAAATATCATAAGATCACGACCATCATTGATTCGTCACCTTTTTAAAAAATTTATATCCTGACATTAAAATTAAATTAATATTAATGCTCTCAAATGAAATTAAATAGGGTATGCAAAAATACAACGTCTAAAGTGCACTCCCAGCATCCCTCAAAAATTCCACAAAAAGGCAAAGATTGTGGTAATATACCATCATCCATGTAATATACCTATACATTTCCAAAACACTTAACAAGAAATAATAGACTCACTTTAAACTTTAAAGTTTAAACAAAATATACTCTACTCCCTTCATTCCATTCATATAAGCAGCTAGAAACATTAGGAGTTGAGACAATAAGTTGTCACTTATATCAAACTAGTGTCGTTCATCAAGTAGAAAATCTAAACAAAATCAAATATGTCTTGTTTTTGCAAGGGACCAAAAAAGCAAGAGAATGCAATGAATTTGTATTATAAGTCCATAGAGACAAAAGGAAGTTTCATATAATGGCTATCAGATACATTAGGAGGGGAAGGGGGGATTTTCATAAAATTAATAGCAGCAATGGAGAAAGAACAGTGTGCTCAACTATTCAGGAGATGAGAATGAAGTGAAATAGAGATGAAACCGTCCTTCATTGATAAATATATTACTCATTTACTTTGTGTATATGGAAGGTGGATGTTATGCCTACTGACGAAAAATGAAAGGACAAAATAATTACATGAAGAAATTTTTTCACTACTACTCCGCTAACACAGGGTGAAATTCATTTTTACCCAGAAAATTTGCACGCAAAAAATAAAGGGGAGGAAGGTAAATGCAAACACATAGGATGAACTCATGTATTGATCAACAAAATTTCACTGACATTGATCACAGCGATAAACACAAAACCCATAATTTTTCTTTCTCATGGAAGACGAATCAGTCAATACGGACTTATCAAGTCGATACACTCTAATAACAAGTGTAGTAAGCTTGCCTTGGGATTGACATGCAACAGTTTTGGGTTGGGTCATTGACGCTTCTCCTTAAGCCACCCACAAGTGTTAGCATACACCACAATCGTCGAGAAGAAATCGACAACACTTATACACAAGCACCCGAGCAATAACCACCAAGGATGGAGGTCCCATGGGATAAATGTGCACAAAAATTTGCAAAATCCAAGGTGCCCACAACTGGGGAGTATAGAGAAAGGCTCGATTCAAGAGTGAGCAAATCATTCCAAGGATTTCACCAACGTTTCAGATTTCGGGCAAGGGAACAAGCGAGGATGAGGTTAGGAAAATGAACTCTTGAATAGGAAGGACCGCCCATCTATTTTGCAAACTAAAGCTAGTAGAGAAACTGCAAGAAGCTAAACTGGCAAGGAAACAAGGGTAGGAATGTAAAAATTTAAGGGTTTAACACATATCTACACCATAAATTCCATAAGATTTCCTCTGAATGTACTCTTAACAAGAATTGCAACCAATTTTTACTTCTAAGCTGGAATAAATTTATCTGAGATTTTCAAATACATAAATTTAACTACCTGTTTACTACAAATTTAACATGCGTACGTTTGCCATTAAATAATTTCATATGGATAAAAGTTAACTACTTTTCCAACACAAAATTTACCCAAGCGTACCTTAACCAATGTGAATTCCCCGTAGTTGTTGTCTCGCGTGCGCTCCATCCAGCTCTCGCTTGCCAACCGATGAGACCTCACCGGTACCTCCCATGCAATGCTAGGGGTACTCTCCTTCCCCCTGAGCCCCCTAAGCCGCAAAGGGGCCACACACATAATACTAGAGAATTATAGCTCCCAAATCTCCTCGCAATCTTGAGATACCACTCGTTATCCGAGCTAGGTATCCCAACTCCCACAAGAAAATTCCAGTCAAGATAAATTCTGGAAGTGTAACCTTATGCATACCATACGCAATCCCTACTCCTCCACTTCCATCCATTTTATAGATTTTTCAAGTGATTAGTTTCCCAAACCCTCATTAGATTCCTTTTTCATTTATTTAATTAGGATAAACCTCCCTCGTACAAATGTCGCCCGATCCCTTAATTACACTAGAAAATCAATTTATTAATTAATTAAATTTTCCTATTTCTCTCACCCACCTAAAAGCATTCATAAAAACGCTACTCGTCATCCCTTTATTCCCTTACAATTATTAAATGACTGATGCCTTCCTAAAACCTATTTGAGTTCACAATTAGAAGGTTCCAAAGACTAGATTCCTTACTATGTTAGACATTCCCCTTTTTCTTTAAGTTTCCACTTTTCTATCTAAGTTTAGAATTAGCAGGTTTAGACATAAGCAACAATTTACCCTTTTAATAATTTAATCCTTCATTAAAATTTTACTTGAATTATTAAAGTTTGAATTTTCTTTACCCCCTTCTTGTTACATGTCCATTTAGTGTTTTATTTTTATCACATTTTCTACTTAGACCTAGGTTTAATTTCACTAGGCTTGGCGACAGTTTTAAGGGAAAATTTTGTTATTAAACTTTACTCATACCCTCATTCATTTTAAGGTTGACCAGGTCCTAAGGAGGCATAGTTTTCTAGGAACTAGGTTTATTTACTTACCATAGTTAAAATCGCGACGTGCCCTTCAAGACGCACTACATGCTCCAAGGGTTCCACTCGCCTGCATTCATGTTTTATTTGCGCGACATGCCCTTCAAGACGCACTATGTGCTCCAAGGGTGTCACTCGCCTCTTGACTGAATTTGGTAGACATCAAACCTCTGGAGTCAATACTCCGCCAAGTGATCTTGTGGGAGACTAAGGGACTCTAAGGAATAAGGACCCTGCCTTATTGTGCGCCCCTTAGAATCATAGTGAGCGACTGTCACATTCGGCCCTCACGACATTGTGGATATCTTGAACTAGGTAATCATTAACCTACAGTTTGAGCCACAGCGGGAGTGTTAGTAGGTTGTGGTAGGGTTGTTGCCACACCTCTCCCTCGATGTCTCTAGTTTTGTGGGGTGACCCATTTACTCCAAATGTTAGTGTGGTTGGCAAGCTATCGTCATCCTGCATCCATCAACGAATCATGTCAGCTATAATCAATCAACATCATAATATCTAGTCATATGTCACATCTATAATATCAAAAACATTCAACCATAACAGACCACTCCGTGACTCGATCTGGAGTCCAAGGATATCCCTTGATGCCATCAGCATCCTCTAATGCCCAGAATCCTGCACACTTAGGAAAACCAGTCAATAGCATCTGTCGAAATAAATATAACAAGACAACACATCATCAGATCCTCAACATCTCATAATAATAATCAAAATGGTCAATATATAATGAACCAAATCACTTGCACGCAAGTGTTCTCCAAGAATAAGTCAAATTAGTTCTGCGCAAGAGCATGATGTTACATACACCCCCTCTTGTTTCAAACTTTGTCCCGAAATTTCACATTATATAAGTGTTGAAATAATTATCTCATAATTTCTATGGGTCTAGCTATCAAACAAAAATGGAAACTTCTCACGCATATCATATGTGTCCTCCCAGGTCACCGAGTGCAGACTATATTTGTCCCATTATACCTTGAATTGATCTATTGTTCGACTTCATAGCTATCAAATGTGATGGTCCAGAATGCGGATTGGCTCCGCCGTGAGTGCACTCTCATTGGATACTTGGAAGGAACTCATGTCAATAATATGTGTAGGATCACTAACATAATCTCTCAAAACAGATACGTGAAAACATCGTGGATACGCCTCAAAGGATCAAGCAAGCCTAGTTGATAGACCATTGGTCCCTTCCTTTCCACAACCTTGAAAGGTCCCACGAACCTAGGAGATATTTTAGCACCCTTTCCGAACTTGATCGAACACTTGTGCGATTTCACCCGCAAGAAAATTTGATCGCCAACTTCTTAACTATGATCAACATGATGTGCATAGACATAACTCTTATGTTGATCCTGCGCTTCCTTTATCCTTTGTCTATTTGTTCTTCCATTTCTTGGATCGTTTCTGGTCCCACCAGAACCCTATCCTCAAGCCAATCCCAACTCAAAGGCATCCGACACAATCACCTGTAAAGAAAATTGAAAGGCACCATCTTAATGGTGCTTTGATAACTGTTGTTATACATAAATTCTACCAGTGGAAAGAATTGTTCCCAATGATTTTGTTGGTCCATCACATACATACATAACATATCCTCCAAGATTTGGTTTGTTCATTCGGTCTGCCCGTCTATCTCCGAGTGATATGTGGTACTAAAGTTAAGTTGGGTTCCCAAGGCCTCTTGTAAACTCGTCCAAAATCATCCTGTAAACATCTGTCCTCGATCGGATATAATCCTCTTAAGCACACCATGCAGCCTCACAATCTCACCGATGAAAACTCTAGCTATTTCAAGTGTCGTATACATCGTACGCATAGGAATAAAATGAGCACTCTTCATCAGAGTGTCGACTACTACAAAAATCGAGTCATGTTTTTTTGTCGTCAGTGGTAATCCAACAATGAAATCCATCGAAATGACCTCCCATTTTGATTTTGGAATGGCATGTAGTTGTAGTAAACCTGTTGGATTTCTGTGTTTAGCCTTCACCCGTTGACATTCTAGACATCTTTCCACGTAATTGACTATGTCTACCTTCATTCCTTTCCATAAGAATAAGGGTTTAAGGTCTTCCCTCATCTTCTTGACTCTTGGGTGAGACATGTACACTACTCTATGAGCCTCGTTTAGGATTAAACTCCTCAACTCGTCGTTTGAAAGTACGTAAATTCAATTTTTAAATCTCAATAATCTGTCGTTGTCCACAGTAAATCCCTCAAATTTTGGTACCATCATTGTGTTTTGTTTGATAAAACACTTGACCTTTTTGTACCAATCATCGTCGCACTGTAAAGTTAGAATCTTTTCATGTAGGTTCCTTTGAAGAGGCATCATCAAAAATATGCATGGCCTCTAACTCAACACATCATCCATTATGTTCATTGTTCTTTTTATGTAAGTAATCTTGAAATCGTACTCGCTAAGCAATTCCGACCAATGCCTTTATCGCCCGTTCAATTCACTTTGCGTAAATATGTGTTGTAAACCACAATGTTTTGTTTTTAGGTCAAATTTTCATCCAATGAGGAAGTGTCTCCATACTCTCAAGGAATACACAATGGCTAACAACTCCAAATTGTGCATCACATAGTTCTCCTCGTGCCTTATCAACTTTATCGAGATGTAAGCGATCACTCGACCATCTTGCATCAAGACTCTGCCTAAGCCTTCCTTGGATGTGTCAGTGCATCCCCAGAAGTCCTCGTCCATGTCAGGGACCTTTATTATCGACGTTGTAATCAACATCTCCTTGAGCCTCTTAAATGCTTCCGTGCATTTCTCGGTCCAAACAAACTTCTTGTTCTTCTTTTGCAATTTCGTAATCGGATTTGCTATCTTCGAAAAACCCTCGACGAACTGTCGATAGTATCCTGCTAAACCCATGAAGCTACACACTTCTGGGACATTCATCAGCATAGGCCATTCCATAATAGCCTCGACCTTTGTTGGATCCACAGCGATACCTTCGTCGGAGATGACATGCCCTAAGTAATGAATATTTGATTGATAAAACAGGCATTTTGATAGTTTCCCAAACAATTTGTTCTCTTGTAGACAATGGAATCCCAAGCGCAAGTGTTTTTCATGATCCTTCATCGTCCAAGAATATATCAAAATGTCGTTAATGAATACTTAGACGAATTTGTCCAAGTATTCGCGGAACACCCCTTTCCTCAATATCATAAATACCCCAGGGGTGTTTGTCAGTCCAAAAGGTAAAACAGTAAACTCGTAATGTCCAAACCTCGTCTTAAAGGTGGTCTTAGGTATGTCATCCTCTTTTATCCGCAACTGGTGATACCATGATCTCAAGCGATCTTTGAAAACATAGTCGTGCCTTTCATCTGATCAAACAGATAGTGAATCCTTAGAAACGAATATTGATTCTTGATCGTTGCCTTGTTCAATTGACGGTAGTCAATGCAAAGTCTCCATGACCCATCCTTCTTTCGTATAAAAATCACAGGCGCACCCCACAGTGACACACTTGGATGTATAATTCCTAGGTCCAGCAACTCCTTCAGTTGCGTTTTCATCTCCTGTAACTCCGGGGTCAACATCCGATAAGGATTTATTTCTATCGGTTTTGTTCCCAGTTTTAGGTCGATAGTAAATTCCAATTCCCTCTCCAGTTTAATCCCAGGTGACTCCTTAAGGAAGACATCCGCAAACTCTCACACCACCAGAAGATTTTCTAGACCTTCCGCTACTCCCTTCTCGTTTAACGCAAGGATCTCATAAAACTTACATCCCTTGTGCATGCTCTTCCGTAGTTGCAAGAAAGATATGAACCTCAGGAAAAATCCATGGTTCCAACCTACAATCACGCATCTCTGTCCCTCGTCATCGACCAAGCTCCATTGTTTCATCTTACAGTAGAGTATCGCCTCATGCGATTCCAACCAGTCCATACCGATCACGACGTCAAAAGACCATAATATCATGATGTACAGGTTGGCCCTAGTGAAAAACTCTCCCAGGTTAAGCCTACATCCCATAACCTTCCCTCCAACCTTTTGTTTGGCTCCCGAAGCTATTTCTATAAAGCTAAACTCATCTTGTTCGACTTCCTTTACCTTGATTCTTTTTAGCATTGCACCAGAAATAAAACTCTTTGTAGCACTTGGATCTATCAAAATATTAAGGGTTTGGTCAGCAATAGTACCTAACATATCGAGCATAGTCGATTGATGCTATGCCTAGAGGTTATTCACCACTGCATGAATCTGATGGACCTTTCCCAAATCTCCCATGGTAGTGGGTCTAGCTGATCCAGATGATCTGGTCCTCTCAACTGGGAAGTCACGTTGGTAATGTGGCTCTCCACATGTCCATCACCCTTTATTTGGTTCAGTACTCATGGTACCTAAAGTAGAAGCTAACGTCCCATCGGCCTAGAACCCTGGCTTGTTCTGCTGAATAGGCCTAAACTATTGTTGTTGTGGTCGATGTTGATGTTGGTGTTTTGGTCCTCTATAAGGAGTCTATTGTTGAAGTGTTGGTCGCCTAGGTGTAGTGAAAGTGGATCCTCTTGAGATGCCACAATATCCTGGTGTATGTCTAGCTAGTGTCTAATGTTGCTACGCACCAGATGACGCCTGTCCCGCTGGTCTCATTGGAGTCCTTCTCTGACTCCCACTGATAAGATCTTCCTCTACTATGAGGTCCTTCTGAATAGCATTGTGCAAGGTTTGAGGCATCAGAATCTTGACTTTTGCACGAATGTTGACATTAAGGCCAAACACGAACTTGTTGACCTTAAGCTTCTCGGTATTCAGGTGAGGAGCATACCAAAGTAGCTCCATAAAATGGGCCTCATACTTGGGCACCGTACGGCCATCCTGTCGCAAAGTTTTGAACTCGTTGAGCTTACGCTCAATGAATTCCTCAGACAGATACCTCTCCTGGAACCGTTCCTCGAACAGTTTCTATGACATGTCTTCAACGACCATGTTCAATTGTGGCAAGAGCATATTCCACCATAGAAGAGCGCTCCCCTTCATTTGAAAGACCACCATGCGGACTTCATGTTGGAGGTATATTCGCAAAGCACATCGCCATATTCCCCAACCATGTCTCAGCGGCTGCATCTTCCGGGGCACCAAAGAACTTGGGAAATTTGACCTTCTCAAGTTCGCGGTAAATGCTACCAGTACCGGTCAAGGCACGCGGTGGAACCTCAGGAGGTGTCAATGCCCTAGCCTCATCTCTATCCAAACTATTGATCAGTGCCTCAGACATCCTTTGAAAGGACCTCATCATCCCAACAACATCACCCATAGCTATTTGTTCCTACCCAACAACTTGTTCGTCTCCCTGGAGGTTAGATCCCTCAAGCGTGGATGCTACTGGGGGCATCGTGCCTCCTCCCATAGCACCATGTAGTCTTCCTCTATGGCATCCTCTAACCATGATTACATGCACAAATACAAATCAATTTTAATTACGACAATTTATAGTCAAGTATTTAATCAATGGAAGTCATAGTGATCCCAAGTCGTGGGTCGTATCGGCTCTGATACCATATGTAACGACCCCCATCGTTATGGCAACATGTAACGCATAACAAGTGAAAAAAAAAATCTTTTATGTAGGACAGTAATAACGATAATACAATCAATCATCGCAACCCGACAACGAACGAAACGCACAAAAATCAGGCAACAACAAACATAACGACCTAGCATACTAGCACATCAAGACACTAGATGCAACATACGACAATCAATCAAAAGAAAATAAAGACGACTACCCGCTCGTCCTACCCTACAAGGTTAGGACCTCCATGACACATAAGCAATGCTCAAGCCCAATTCACATCGATTTTGACCATTTAAGGTCTCAAAGCTAGCAATTGTTCTGAGGAACAAGGAGGTGTCTACATCTCGCCCATCACAAGCAAGACCACGAATACTAGGCTAAAGGAAACATCAATCAATCCAAATGCAACAAATTTAACGACACAAGTAACGAGAACCTTCCCGATGAGCGGAAGACAATCACATTAGGTTAAAAAACAATTTCAACATTTACTTACAAAAACCACATCAACCAAATCGGGAGGCACATGAACCTAAGCTAGGTTTCATATGCGCTTATCAATCAATGCGCGCCATGACCCAATCACAAGGTATCGTGTCGCCACATTGTGACAAAGCGCTAGGAACTCACATGCAACAAATAAGTTCTAAACCTTCAACCCAATATAAAATCCAACGAGCCTAAAATCCAACTTGCACTGTCATACATTATACGATGTCATTAGACGAAGGCACTCTAAACAATAAAGAAAAAAGAATGCAGAGTGACTATAATCGATACAATTAAGTTGGCACAACGACTAGATGTAAATAATTAGAAATTCATCATCATAAGGAATCATTCAGATCATAAGTTATCACTCACCATCTAAAAGTAAAAGCATCTAACCATCTTTAAGCAACATATACTTTCCATTCAAGGGTTTATTATTCCAGTAACTCATCTAAAAAAGTTTGCTTCTTGGGTTATAAAGTCCTACAAAGAAATCAACTCTTAAATGGAAAGGACTAAAAAGAAGGGGACCAAGCATCGGACACCCTTACTCAATGTCATACAAGGTGCAATACTTATTGACTATTTCACGAGAAGACATAAAAATTGCTTCACAATATTTAGATAATTAACAATCAACTCATCATTAGATAAATATAATAAGATCACGACCATCATTGAGTCATCACCTTTTTAAAATTGTTATATCTTAACATTAAAATTAAATTAATACTAATTCTCTCGAATGACATTAACTAGGGTATGGAAAAATACAACATCTAAAATGAACTCCCAGCATCCCTCAAAAATGCCAAAAAAGGCAAAGACTGTGGTAATATACCATCATCCATGTAATATCCCTGTACATTTCCAAAACACTTAACAAGCAATAATAGACTCACTTTAAAGTTTAAATTTTAAACATAATATGCTCTACTTCCTTCATTCCATTCATATAAGCAGCTAGAAACATTAGGAGCTGAGACAATAAGTTGTCACTTATATCAAACTAGTGTCGTTCATCAAGTAGAAAATCTAAACAAAATCAATTATGTTAATTTTTTGCAAGGGACCAAAAATGCAAGAGCATACAATGAATTTGTATTATATGTCCATAGAGACAAAAGGCAGTTTCATATAATGGCTATCAGATAAAAAATTTCAACCATCACTTGGAATTCATCTCCTAAGTAGTTGCTACAAAAATTAATCTTCTTCCAAAAGGTGAAGTGATTAGAGACCAATAATGCTGCCAATATATTTAATTTGACACTATGAGTAGGATTACCCATTAATATATTTACTGTTTTAAATATCAAATAATTTATTATCAACAGGTTTTACACATAAACTAATGCACGATCGCATACTTAAACTCTGCAAGGATTGACAGTGATATCGGGTAGTGGTATTGAAAATATTGACCTGGTCATAACATAAAAAAAATACTCGGACACTAATAAATTAGACTCTGCAAAATACTGGACGGAAGTACCAAGGCAGTGGCCTTAAAATGATTTAAATAAAATATTTGGGCGTATTAACCAAGAATCTTGGGATTAGAATATTACATTGGCAACTCTCAGTAAGTTGGAATTCACGAAACGGAAAAATGTTTAATGTGAGGATTAGAAATATTAAAGTTTTTCCCAAGAATTCTCAGAAATCGCAGAAATATAAAACAAAGGAACCCCCGCTGGCCAATTAAAATTTCACAAGCAGTAAATCACCCAAGTCAGCGTTACCATGAAACGGTTATAATCTATGAGTATTATATGCGCTCCTGCCATTTCTCTGGCAAACACAGCATTGTCAATTCGTTGGGATAATTAAATCGTTCATGCCATTTTTTTGTCACCAAGAATACGAATCCCCAACCAGTGATCTAGTTTTCACTCAACGGAAATGTTGTGTCACCGCCCCAATAGAGCTGAGGCTCAGTCGCTACGGTGAGGGAGAAGGAATAGCTAGATAATTTGTCGTTGGGTACAGCGAAAACTGATATGCCTCTGACCGGTTTCTCTGGTTTTCATAACGGCTTCTACTGGGGTTAGCCACCTGCCCATCTGGTGTGATGCCGAAATAAGGTTTGTGGCTTCCCTGAAAATAGGAGGGGCAGGAGGGATTTTCGTAAAATTAGTAGCAGCAATGGAGAAGGAACGGTGTGCTCAATTGTTCAGGAGCTGAGAATGAAGTGAAAATAGAGATGTATCCCTCCTTCACCGATAGGTATCTTACTCATTTACTCTATGGATCTGGAAGGCGAATGTTATGCCTGCTGACAAAAAATGAAAGGACAAAAGAATTACAGGAAGAAATTTATTCACTACTACTTTGATGACACAGGGTGAAATTCATTTTTACCTAGAAAATTTACACGCAGAGAAAAAGGGGGGAAGGTAAACGCAAACACATAGGATGAACTCATGTACTGATCAACAAAATTGCACTGACATTGATCACAACGATAAACGCAGAACCCATAATTCTGTGTTCTCATGGAAGACGAATCAGTCCAGAAGGACTTATCCAGTCGATACACTCTAATAACAAGTGTAGTACGCTTGCCTTGGGATTGGCATGCAAATGTTTTGGGTTGGGTCATAGTTCGTTCTCCTTAATCTTCCCAAAAGTGTCAGCATACACCACAGTCGTCAAGAATAAAACGACAACACTTATACACAAGCACCCAAGCAACAAGCAACAAGGATGGAGGTCTCGTGGGATAAATGTGCACAAACATTTTCAAAATCCAGGACACTCATGACTGGGGAGTACAGATAAAGGATCGATTCAAGACTGACCAAATCATTCCAAGGATTTCACCAAACATTTCAGATTTCAGGCAAGGGAACAAGTGAGGATGAGGTTAGGGGAAGGAACTCTTGAATAGGAACGTCTACCCCTCTATTTTGCAAACTAAATAATCTTGTAGAGAAACTGCAGGAAGCTAAAATGGCAAGGAAACAAGGGTAGGAATGTAAAACTTTAATGGTTTAACACAGATCTACACTGTAACTGCCATAATATTTCCTTTGAATATACTCTTAACAAGCATTGCAACCAATTTTTACTTCTAAGCTGGAATAAATTTATCTGAGATTTTAAAATACAAAAATTTAACTACCTTTTTACTACAAATTTAACATGCGTACATTCGTCATTATAGAATTTTATATGCAGAAAAATTAACTACTTTGTCAACACAAAATTTACCAAGGCCTACCTTAACAAATGTGAATGCTCTGTAGTCGATGTCCCACGCGCGCTCTGTCCAGATCCCACTTGCTAACCGATGAGACCTCACTGGTACCTCCAAGCAAACGCTAGGGGTACTTTCCTTCCCCCTGAGCCCCTTGAGCCGCAAAGGAACCACGCACATAATACCGAAGAGTGGTAGCTCCCATCTCTCCTCGCAAGGTCGAGCTACCACTTGTTATTTGAGATGGGTATCCCAACTCTCACAAGAAAAGTTCAGTCAAGATAAATTATGGCAGTGTAACCTTACGCAAACCAAATGTTATCCCCACTCATTCTCTGCCATCCTTTTTATGGAGTTTTCAAGTGATTAGTTTCCCAAACCCTCATTAGATTCATTTTTCATTTATTTAATTAGGATAAACCTCCCCTGTAAACATGTCGTTTGATCCCTTAGTTGCACCAGAAAATTAATTTATTAATTAATTAAATTTTCCTATTTCCCTCACCCACCTAAAAGCGTTCCTAAAAACATTTCTCACATCGGTTTATTCCCTTACAATTATTAAATGCCTGACGCCTTCCTAAAACCTAATTGACTTCACAATTAGAAGGTTCCAAAGACTAGATTCCTTATTATCTTAGGCATTCCCCTTTTTCTTTAAGTTTCCACTTTTCTATCTAAGTTCAGAATTAGCAGGTTTAGACATAAGCAACAATTTGCCCTTTAATAATTTAATCATTCATTAAAATTTTACTTGATTTATTAAAGTTTGAATTTTCTTTACCCCCTTCTTGTTACATGTCCATTTAGTGTTTTTTTTTTTATCACATTTTCTACTTAGACCTAGGTTTAATCTCACTAGGATTGGCGACAGTTTTTAGCAAAATTTTTGTTATTAAACTTTACTCATACCCTCATTTATTTTAAGGCTGACCAGGTCCTAAGGAGGCATAGTTTTATAGGCTCTAGGTTTATTAACTTACCATAGTTAAAATCGTGACATGCCCTTCAGGATGCACTATGTGCTCCAAGGGTGCCACTCGCCTCCATTCATGTTTTATTTGTGCAACGTGCCCTTCAAGACACACTACGTACTCCAAGGGTGCCACTCGTCTCTTGACTGAATTTTGTAGATGTCAAACCCTTGGAGTCAATACTCTATCAGATGATACTGTGTGAGACTAAGGGCCTCTAAGGAATAATGACCATGGATTATAGTCTGCCCCTTAGAATCATCGTGAGCGACTGTCACAGTCTTCCCTCATGGCATCGTGGATATCTCGAACTAGGTAATCGTTAACCTACAGTTCGTGCCACCGCGGGAGTGCTAGTAGGTTGTGGTAGGGTTACTAGCACACCTCTCCCTCAATGTCTCTGGTTGTCGTGTGTGACCCCTTTACTCCAAATGTGAGTCTGGTTGGAAATTCATCGTCAACCTGCATCCATTAACTAATCATGTTAGCTATAATCAATAAACATCATAATATCTAGTCATATGTCACATCTGTAATATCAAAAACATTCAACCATAACAGTCCACTCCCTGACTAGAAATGGAGTCCAAGGAGATCCCTTGATACCATCGGCATCCTCTAACATCCAAAGTCATGCACACTCAGGAAAACCATTCAATAGCACATGTTGATATAAATATAACAAGACAACACATCATCATATCCTCAACATCTCATAATCATAATCAAAACGGTCAATATATAATGAACCGGATCACTTGCACGCAAATGTCCTCAAATAATAAGTCCAATCAGGTGTGCGCAAGAGTGGGATGTTACATACACCCCCTCTTGTTGTAAACTTCAACCTGAAGTTTCACAGTATATAAGTGCCGAAATAAATATCTCATAATGTCTATAGGTCTAGCTATAAAACAAAAATGGAAATTGTTGACGCATATCATATGTGTCCTCCCAGGTCTCTAAGTGCGGACTATAGTTGTCCCACTGGACCTTGACCTAATCTATTGTTCGACATCGTAGTTGTCGAATGAGATCGTCTAGAATTCAGATTGGCTTCGCCGTGAGCGCACCCTCGTCTGATACCTGCAAGAAACTCATGTCAATAATATGTGTAGGATCACTAACATAATGTCTCAAAACATATATGTGAAAAACATCATGCATACACCTCAAATAATTGGGAAATACTAGTCGATAGGCCACGGGCCCCTTCCTTTCCATAACCTCAAAAGGTCCCATGAACCTAGGAAAAATTTTAGAACCCTTTCCAAACTTGATCGATTTCTTGTGTGGTTTCACCCGCAAAAAAACTTGATCACCAACTTCATAACTACCGTCGACATAATGCGTATCGGCATAACTCTTCTGTCGATCCTACTCTTCCTTTATCCTTTGTCTTATGGTTTTCATTTCATCTTCTATTTCTTGGATCACTTCTGGTCCCACCAAGACCCTATCCTCAAGAGGATCCCAATTCAAAGGCATCTAACATAGTCGCCCGTAAAGAAACTCGAAAGGCGCCATCTTAATGGTGCTTTGATAACTATTGTTATACGCAAATTCTACCAGTGGCAAGAATTCTTCCCAATGCTTTTGTTGTTCCATCACATACATACGTAACATATCCTCCAAGATTTGGTTTGTTCATTCAGCCTGCCCGTCTGTCTCTGGGTGATACGCAGTACTAAAGTTAGGTTGGGTTCCCAAGGCCTCTTGGAAACTCGTCCAAAATCATCCTATAAACACCGATCCTTGATCAGATATAATCCTCTTAGGCATGCCATGCAGCCTCACAATCTCACTGATGAAAACTCTAGTTATGCCAGGTGCTTGATATGTCATACGCACAGGAATAAAATGAGAACTCTTCATCAGAGTGTCAACTACTAAAAAAATCGAGTCATGTATTATTTCCATCAGTGGTAATCCAATAATGAAATCCATCAAAATGACCTCCCATTTCGATTCTAGAATGGCATGTGGTTGTAGTAAACCTGTCGGATGTCTGCGTTCAGCCTTCACCTGCTGACATTCTAGACATCTTGCCATGTAGTTGACTATGTCTACCTTCATTCCTTTCCAAAAGAATAAGGGTTTAAGGTCTCCCCTCGTCCTCATGACTCTTGGGTGAGCCATGTACACTACTCTATGAGACTCGTTTAGTATCAAACTCCTCAACTCTTCGTTGGGCGGTAAGTAAATTCAATTTTTAAATCTCAATAATTTGTCGTTGTCCACAGTAAATCCCACAAATTTTCGTATCATCATTTTGTTTTGTCCGATAAAATCCTTGACCTCTTTGTACCAGTCATTGTCACAATGTAAAGTTAGAATATTTTCACGTAGGTTCATATGAAGAGACATCACCGAAAATATTTGCAGCCTCTGACTCAACACATCAACCACTCTGTTCATTGTTCCTTTTATGTAAGTAATCTCGAAATCGTACTCGCTAAGAAATTTCGACCAACACCTTTGTCGCGCGTTCAAGTCGCTTTGCGTAAAGATGTGTTGTAAACCATAGTGATCTATTTTTAGTTCAAATTTTCATCCAATTAGATAGTGTCTCCATACTCTCAAGGAATACACAATGGATAACAACACTAAATCGTGTGTTTCATAATTCTCCTCATGCTTTCTCAACTTTCTCGAGATGTAAGCGATCACTCGACCGTCTTGCATAAATACTCTGCCTAAGCCTTCCTTGGATGCGTCAGTGCATACCAAGAAGTTCTCTTCCATGTCAGGGACCGTTAGTATTGGCATTGTCGTCAACATCTCCTTGAGCCTCCAAAATGCTTTCGCGCATTTCTTGGTCCAAACAAATTTCTAGTTCTTCTTCTGCAATTTCGTAATCGGATTGTCTATCTTTGAAAAACCCTCAACAACCCGTCGATAGTATCCTGCTAAACCCATGAAGCTACGCACTTCTAGGACATTTGTCGGCGTAGGCCATTCCATAATAGCCTCGACCTTTTCTAGATCCACAATGATACCTTCGTCAGAGATAACATGCCCTAAGAAATGAATCTTTGATTGATAAAACGACCATTTCAACAGTTTCCCAAATAATTTGTTCTCTCGTAGACACTGTAATACCAAGCGCAAGTGTTTGTCATGTTCCTCCATTGTCCAAGAATATATCAAAGTATTGTCAATGAATACTTGGAAGAACTTGTCCAAGTATTCGTGGAACACCCCATTCATCAAGCTCATAAATACCCCAGGGGCGTTTGTCAGTGCAAAAGGTAAAACAGTAAAATCGTAATGTCCAAACCTCGTCTTAAAGGTGGTCTTAGGGATGTCATCCTCCTTGATCTGCAATTGGTGATACCCTGGTCTCAAGTCGATCTTTGAAAACACCGTCGCACCTATCATCTGATCAAATAGATCGTCAATCCTTTGAAACAGATAATGATTCTTGATCGTTGCCTTGTTCAATTGATGGTAGTCAATGCAGAGTCTCTACAATCCATCCTTATTTCATATAAAAATCACAGGTGCATCCCAAGGTGACACACTTGGACATATAATTCTTTGGTCCAGTAACTCCTTCAGTTGCATTTTTAGCTCCTATAACTCCCATGTTAAGGCTACAACCCGTAACCTTCCCTCCAACCTTTTGTTTGGCTCCCGAAGCCATTTGTACAAAGCTAAACGCGTCTTGTTCAAATACCTTTACCTTAATTATTTTTAGCACTGCACCAGAAATAAAACTCTTTGTAGCACCTGGATCTATCAAAATACTGAGGGTTTGGTTAGCAACAGTACCTCACATCTCAAACACATTCGATTGGTGCTTTGTCTGGTGGTTATTCACTATTGCATGAATCTGACATGCCTTGCCCAAATCTCCCACGTAGTGGGTCCGACTGATCCATATGCTCTGGTCCTCTCAATTGGGAAGTCACGCTAGTAATTTGGCCCTCCACATGTCTAGCACCCTTTCTTCGTTCTAGTACTCCTAGTACCTGAATTAGAAGTTGATAGCCCAGCGGCCTAGAACCCTGGTCTGTTCTATTGAACAATACTAAATTGTTGTTGTTACGGTCAACGCTTCTGCTGGTGATGTGGTCCTCTATAAAGAGTCCATTGTTGAGGCATTGGTCGCCTAGGTGTAGTGAAAGTGGACCCTCTCGGGATGCCATGATATCCTAGTGTATGTCTATTTGGTGTCTGATGTTGTTGCGCACCAAATGACGCTTTTCTCGTTGGTCTCAGTGGAGTCCTGCTCTTACTCCCACTGATAAGATCATCCTCTTCTATGAGGACCTTCTGAATAGTATCGTGCAAGGTTTGAGGCATCAGAATCCTCACTTTTTCACGAATGTTGACATTAAGGCCAAACACAAAATTGTTTACCTTAAGCTTCTCGGTATTTAGGTGAGGAGCATACTGAAGTAGCTCCATAAAATGGGCCTCATACTCGGGAAACGTACGACCACCCTGTCGCAAAGCGTTGAACTCATTGAGCTGACGCTCAATGAATTCATAAGAGAGATACCTCTCTCAGAACCGTTCCTTGAACAGTTCCCATGACATGCCTTCGACAACCATGTTCAATTGCAGCAGGAGCATATTCCACCATAGAAGAGTGCTCCCCTTTAGTTGAAATACCATCATGTGGACCTTCATGTTGGATTTATAGTCATGAAATGCAAAGCACATCCCCATATTCTCCAACCACACCTCAGTGGTTGCGTCGTCTGAGGCACCAAATAACTTAGGAAATTTTACCTTATCGAATTCGGGGTGAATGTTACCAATATCGGTTGGGGAACGCAGTGACCCTCAGGAGGTGTCAGTGCCCTAGCCTCATCTCTATCCAAATGGATGATCAGTTCCTCAGACATCCTCTGAAAGGACCTCATCATCCCAACCACATCGCCCACATCTATGTGTTCCTGCTCGACAACATGTTCGTCTCCCTGGGGGTTAGACCCCTTGGGTGTGGATGCTACTAGGGGTGTCGCGCCTCCTCCCCTAGTACCCCGACGTCTGCCACCACGACGTCCTCTAACCATGATTACCTGCATGAATACAAATCAATTGTAATTAGCGATAATTTATAATCAAGTATTCAATCAATGGAAGTCGTAGTGATCCCAAGTAGCGAGTCGTACCGGCTCTGATACCATATGTAACGACCCCCATCGTTATGAAGACATGTGACGCATAACAAGTGAAAATTGTTTTTTTTTCTTTTATGTGGTATAGTAATAAAGACAATAGAATCAACCATCACAATTCATTGACGAACACAACACATGCAAATCAGGCAATAACAAACATAACGACCTAGCATACTAGCACATCAAGCAGTTGGATGCAACATACGACAATCAATTAGAAGAAAATAAAGATGACTACCTGTGCATCCTAACCTGCAAGGTTCGGACCTCCAGGACACATAAGAAATGCTCAAGCCTAAGTTCCCGTCGATTTTGACCATTTAAGGTCTCAAGTCAAGTGATTGTTCTGAGGAACAAGGATGTGTGTACATCCCGCCCATCACAAGAAAGACCATGCCTACTAGGCTAAAGGCAACATCAATAAATCCAAATGCAACAACTTTAATGACACAAGTAACTAGAACCTTCCCGACGAGCGGGAGACAATCACATTAGGTTACCAAACAATTACAACCTTTACTTAAAAAAACCACATCAACCACATCAGGAGGCACATGACCCTAAGCCAGGTTTCATATGCGCTTATCGATCAACGTGCACCATGACCCAATCACAAGGTATCACGTCGACACATTGCGACAAGGCGCTAGGAACCCACGTGCAACAAATAAATTCTAAACCTTCAACCCAACATAAAATCCAATGAGCCTGAAATCCAACTTGCACTGTCATACATTATACGACATCATTAGATGAAGCCGCTCTAAACAATAAAGCAAAATGAATGCAAGGTGACTATAATAGATGCAATTAAGTTGGCGCAGCGACTAGATGTAAATAATTAGCAATTCATCATCATAAGGACTCATTCACAGCATAAGTTATCACTCACCATCTAAAAGTAAAAGCATCTAACCATCTTTAAGCAACATATACTTTCCATTCAAGGGTTTATTATTCCAGTAACTCATCTAAAAAAATTTTCTTCTCGGGTTCTAAAGTCCTACAAAGAAATCAACTCTTAAATTGCAAGGAATAAAAATAAGGGGGTCAAGCATCAGACACCCTTACTCAATGGCATGCAAGGTGCAATACTTATTGACTATTTCACGAGAATACATAAAAATTGCTTCAACAATATTTAGATAATTAACAATCAACCCATCATTAGATAAATATCATAAGATCACAACCATCATTGAGTCATGACCTTTTTAAAAAATTTATATCCTAACATTAAAATAAAATTAATACTAATGCTCCCGAATGACATTAACTAGGGTATGCAAAAATACAACATCTAAAGTGAACTCTCAGCATCCCTCAAAAATTACACAAAAAGGAAAAGACTGTGGTAATATACCATCATCCATGTAATATACCTATACATTTCCAAAACACTTAACAAGAAATAATAGACTCACTTTAAAGTTTAAGGTTTAAACAGAATATGCTCTACTCCCTTCATTCCATTCATATAAGCAGCTAGAAACATTAGGAGTTGAGACAATAAGTTGTCACGTATATCAAACTAGTGTCGTTCATCAAGTAGAAAAACTAAACAAAATCAATTATGTTCTTTTTTTGAAAGGGACCAAAAAGGAAAGAGCATGCAATGAATTTATATTATATGTCCATAGAGACAAAAGGCAGTTTCATATAATGGTTATCAGATAAAAAATTTCAACCATCACTTGGAATTCATCTCCTAAGTAGTTGCTACAACAATTAAGCTTCTTCCAAAAGGTGAAGTGATTAGAGACCAATAATGTTGCCAATATATTTAATTTAACACTGTGATTAGGATTACCCATTAATATATTTATTGTTTTCAATATCAAATAGTTGATTATCAGCAGGTTTTACACATAAACTAATGATCGTCTGCATACTTAAACTCTGCAAGGATTGACAGTGATATCGGGCGGTGGTATTGAAAATATCGACATAGTCATAACATAAAAAATAAAAATAAAAAATACTTGGACAGTAATAACTTGGACTCTGGAAAGTCACAATAGACACACAAACAACATGAACAACATTACAGAAAGCAGAAAGGATTGAGCACTATAGTAATAACACTGTACAAGAGAGTGTTAGGGTTTGGTGCGAGCGTTAGGGTTTGGTGCGAGCGTTAGGGTTCAAGTTGGTAAGTGCAGAGAGTTTCCATGGTGGCGCCAGGGGGCGGGAAGCCCGCCCCCCCTCCTTCGACCTCGGTTGAAGATGCTTTTTGCAGGATCCTACACAATCAAGGGAAGAAGTCAACCCCCCCTGTGATTCCGAAATTCATCAAGAAGCTGGAAAAAATCCCTGAAATTGCCTTACCTGAAGAGAATCCAATGAAAATTACAGTGGCGTTAGCTCAGAGAGGACTAGTGGGTCATTTTATGGGTCTGTGTTCGTCCACCAGGACTACGGATGATTGGATCCAACGAAACTGGAGACCAAACCTAACACATGGAGTCACCTACTACTCGGTTGGAAGAGGGTTCTTTGTTTTTGAATTCATATCTGAAGAAGACCGAGATTTAATATTCAGGAACGGTCCCTATTTCATGGGGACGCAGGGGCTATACTTGAAAAAATGGACCCCTGATTTTGATCCATTGGTAGACACGCCCAAGGAAGTGCCAGTGTGGGTCAGACTGCCAAATCTTTCGATGCACTGTTGGGATTTTGAATCATTGCAAAGGATAGGAAATGGATTTGGTCGGTTCATTGATAGAGCTGACAATAAGGGCCAGTACACCTGTGCCAGAATCTGTGTGGAAGTAGATTTGGAGGCGGGACTCCCAGAAGTGGTCAATTTAACTGTTGGATCCTGGACTCATTATCAGAAACTTGATTACGAGCATCTGTCATTCAAGTGTAGAAACTGTCAGGAGCATGGGCACTTCCAAAGAAACTGCCCCAAATCACAAGTCAGTGGGACAGAGGACGCAGAAGGCTGGCAGAAGATGAAGAGAGGGAAAAATTCGAATAATGCTAAAAAGAAGGATAAGATGAACCAGGAGCCACCAAAAGAGGGAAATTCGAGGAAAAATGTACAAGAAACCCCACAAGAACAAGAAACCCCCACACAAGGTCCAGAAGAAGAAGGAAACCAAGCGCCCTTGGCCTCAGTTGGCCCTAGCTCGGGAGCTAAGAGCACCACTGCAAGTAAGGAGAATATCAGCCTGAATACAAATACAGATGTCGAAACTCTGGAAGAGGAGGGAACTGAAGCAAGCAGCCCGAAAGGATCTCCCGACCAGCCAAAGAGGGGCAGGAAGACTGAGAAGAAAATAAGAGAAGAGAAGTCCTATAAGGAAGTCACTTAGGGTACACAGTATACTCTCCCAGAAATGGTGAACACCAGGTTGGGAGCGAAGCAGGGAAAGACACCGAAAGGTGCCCCCCCCCCACATCTAAACAAATAATGCAATTTGTCTCCTGGAATTGCAGAGGACTAGGAAGCAAACTGAAAGAGGAAGCCTTGAAGGATCTAGTAAGGCTAGTAAGACCAGAAGTCCTCCTAATCCAAGAGACGAAAATGGAGGAGGAAGAGCTCCTTCAGGTAAGCAATGCATTCTGGAAGAAAGGCCCAGGAAGGGCAGTAAGCGCTAGAGGAGCCTCAGGGGGTTTAGCAACCCTCTGGGATTCATCAAAGCTTGAACTAGTAGAAGAAGAAGCAACCACCCATTGGCTATTCACCAAGCTACTACATAAGGGCTCCGGACACCAGGTAAGTTTATTTAATTTGTATGTCCCTGTTTCAGTTAATGAGAAAAAAGAATGTTGGGATTCCTTATCTTTGTTTTTTAACCGGCACAACCCTGAAAATATAGTAGTGGCAGGGGATCTAAATGTCACTCTCTCGCTGGATGAGAAGAAAGGGGGATCCATTGTCCGAGATCCTGCCAGGGAATGGGTAGAAGATCTGATGATGGATTGGGAGTTGGAAGATATCTCACCAACCAACGGGAAATTTACTTGGTCAAATAAAATATTAGGACCAGGCCATATAACTGCCAGACTAGACAGGTTCCTTGTTCAATCCTCTTTTCTTACCCTTGGTCTAATGGCGACCTCCAAGGTTCTCCCTCATTACACCTCAGATCACAAACCTATCTCTCTCTCCCTTATTCCTGGCTCTGCACTAGGCCCTATCCCGTTTAGATTCTGCCCAAATTGGATAAGGCAAGAAGAATTCCTAAACATTGTTCAAACTACCTGGAATTTACCCATTACCGGGTCACCCTTCTTCGTCTGGGAAGAGAAACTCAGAAACCTCAAAGTGAACTTAAAAATGTGGGCAAAAAAGATGGGCTCACCCTTAGATGAAAGGAAAAGAATTCAGGAAACTTTGGAAAGGCATCAGGTGGTCATGGAAGAATCTCAAGTGACCCAGGAGCTCCTTAACCAGGAATCTGAAATCCAAAGAAAATACCATAAAAGCTGTAGGGAAGAAGAAACTTATTGGAGAATAAAATCAAGGGCGCTTTGGCTGCAAGAGGGAGACAAGAACACGGCTTTCTTCCATAAGCAAGCTCAAGCGAGGACAAACTACAACCACATCAGTGAAATCCAATGGCAAGACCAAGTCTACAAAGACTCCCAAGGCATTAAAGAGGCGACTCATTCTTATTTTAAAAACCTTTACTCAGCCCCAGACCAAGAGGACTTGGACATGAACTCCTATCCGCTTTCAGAAATCCCAGCACTGGTCACAGAAGAGGACAATAGGATTCTGAACAGACCTGTTAGTATTAAAGAAATCAAGAAAGCAGTCTTTAACATGAAGCTAGACAAAGCGCCTGGGCCGGACGGATTCACAGCTCGCTTTTATATACACTGTTGGGACATTATAGAAAAGGATTTAAGCAGAATGGTCATGAAAGCTCAGATCTGTAACAAACTGGGGGGCAACACAAATTCGTCTTTCTTAGCCCTAATCCCTAAAGAAAAAGGGGCCAAAAACTTTGACAGATTCAGACCGATCTCACTTTGTAACACAGGTTACAAAATTATCACCAAAATAATGGCAAACAGGCTCAAATGTTTTTTGCCAAAAATGATTTCGGAAAACCAAGGAGGGTTCGTGAAAGGAAGACAAATCCTGGACAACATTATTCTAGTTCAAGAATCCATCCACACAAGTTGCAAGAAAAAAGAAAAGGGTATGGTAGTCAAACTGGACTTAGCTAACGCTTTTGACAGGGTTAGACATGATTTTCTGTTTGGATTCATGAGGAAGCTCGGGTTCAATCAGAAGTTCATTGGGTGGGTTAAGTCCTGCATATCAGCTCCATGGATTGCCCCCTTGATAAATGGGCGCCCTGCCAAGTTTTTTATGGCTTCTCGAGGATTGAGGCAAGGGTGTCCGCTCTCTCTAATGCTCTACGTCCTACAAGCCTCGGTTCTAAGCTTTCAATTGCAGAGTTGTCTTCATAGCAGAGGCCTTCCAGGCATAAGAGTAGTTCCCACAGTCAAGGAGGTCAGCCATATTAAGTTTGTTGATGACACTCTCTTATTGGGGGACGCCAATCTCAAAATAGCAAGGAATTTCAAAACAGAGCTTGACCTTTACAAAGCCTGCTCCGACAGTGAAATAAATTACCATAAAAGCAAGATATTTGGCTGGAACGGCAATCCTAGAGAAATGCTACAAATAAGTCGAGCTCTTGATATGGAAGGAATAAAAGTTTGGGACAATTTTACCTACCTGGGGATTCCAATCTTCAAAGTCCACTCAAAAATAGCGCACTGGATGCCTATGGTGGATAAACTTAAAAATAAGATTCAAGCGTGGGGAGAAAATTGGCTCAACAAAGATGGTAAATTGGTGTTGATGAATTCAGTCATTACAATTCTTCCAATTTATCAGTGTTTCGTTCTCCTCGCTCCTAAATCTATTTCAAATAAAATTGATGAGCTGCTCCATAGATTTCTGTGGGAAGGAGACAAGAATTGTGAAAGGAAACTCCACTTAGTCAATTGGGGCAAGGTCAAGAGGCCAAAGCTGGAAGGTGGTATCAGTATAAGAGATGTGGCTGCCCACAATCTTGCCATGGGAGGTAAACTCTTATGGAAAATGATCACGGGGAAAAAAACCTGGAGCAAGCAAATCCTTAGAAAAAAATATTTCACAGGTGATAGGGACCGTTGCCTGGAAAGTCCTGCAAAAATTCAGAAAGGCTCGCCAATTTTTAACTTGTGTCAAAGAGCTATGCCTCATTTCAAGAAAGAACTCACTTGGATTCCGGGGAATGGGTCCAAGATTCGGATATGGGAGGACTCCATTCTCGGAGAACAACCCCTCAATGAGCAAAGAGAAACAAGGAATATCAAGGACTGGCTTTTGACCAACAATTGCAGAATGCTTTGGGACATTTCCAGGTGGAAGAATGATGCCAAGCAATCTTGGGAAGGCTGGAATCTAGGGAGTTATCCGGAATAAATCAAAGAGGAAGCAAAAATTCTGTTGGATTTCCTCCAAGGGAAGTCGCCAATAAGTGCCAAAGATAAAGATAAGCGAGGTTGGGGCTCAAACTCAGGGGTGTATACAGCAGCAGGCGGTTACAAGATTGTCTCAGGCTTACCATGGGTTCCTCCTAACCCAGGACCGTGGAAGGTTCTCTGGAATTTCCCTTCAATTCCTAAAGTTGATCTATTTGTTTGGACTCTCATTCACAACAACATCTTAACCTATGATAACCTTAAAAGGAAAGGCTGGGAAGGGCCTTCTCGCTACCCTTTGTGCTCACAGGTAGAAGAAACCATTGCTCACCTTCTTTTCAGTTGTGAATTTTCCAAAGAAGTCTGGGGGCTTCTTGTGGGCTCGGTCACCTCCAACCTTCCTTCCTCGGGCATGGAAATTTTTAGTTGTTGGTTGACCCTGTCCCCGTTTGATCTGACTAAAAAACATCTCCTCAAAACCGTTTGGATGTGGATCCCTAAATTTCTGTGCTGGAAGATCTGGTTGGAGAGGAACAACAGGATTTTTAAAGAGGAAAGAAGATTACCAGCTCAGGTGGCTATCAAAGCCAGGTCTATGATTTCAGAATCCATAAATGTGAAGTCTTCTATTCAAAACTAGGTCATTTTGTCTGATGAAGAAGAGAATTGGCTCAAGGATTTCAGGCAAACTCATTCGGGCACCAATCAAATCAACCCTCCTCAAAAGAGAAATTGGGAGATTCGGTTGGAGGAGCAAGATTTTCTGAAATGGAGATCGTCGCTAGAAGAGTGGTGTCTCTTCTTTGATGGGGCTTCCAAAGGAAACCCAGGCCAGGCTGGGGGAGGAGGAATTATTCTTGAACCCTCTGGCTCAACCAATTTGTCCTATGCTTGGGGGTTAGGCTTCGCTTCCAACAATCAAGCGGAATTCCTAGCTCTCTGGCAAGAGCTCACTCAGGTGGTAAAGTTGGGAATCGAGAAAGTAATAATTGTGGGTGATTCTAAACAGGTGGTGGATGCGTTGAATCTTTAAAAAATTCCAAAGGATATGAGATTGGCTCAGATGTACAAAAAGATCCTCCTTCTGCTGGCACAGCTCAGCGATTACAAAATTTATCATGTGTTAAGATCGTTGAATGAACAGGCAGATAAAGAGGCCAATCAAGGTACTCTCCTAAACAAAGGCAACCTGAAGACCAATGGGGAAACATCTCATCACTCGATCCCCTAATCTAAATACCAAGCGCGACATGTCTATTCACATGGGCAATCCGTCAGACTGGAAGACCATCAGACTCAAACCAGATCCTGTGGGACGGATGAGATCTCAGTGCAGAGATTCGGAGTTTTATTCGATCCGTGGGGTTCACGAGTTGAGTCAGGCGGGGTCGTGTTTAAAAAGAAATCCTCTCGCTGCAAACCTCATAAGGCGGTCAGTCACGCGAATTGCAGGGCATAAGGAAGCAGTTGACAATCCAGATCCAGAAGGCATGGAGTCGAGTTCCAAGACCCCTCTCACAGCGAAGGAGCGAATAGAACTGATAAGGGCAGAGTTGGAAAGTATCCGAGCATCTACAAATCAGAGGAAATGGGAAACGCTCAACTTTGAAATGCAGGATCTAAGGGACGATCTCTTAGATGAAATTCATTCAGGACTGAAGGATGCGGCCAATCTTATGGGAGACCTGGGGAAGCGCCTCTGTAGCCTAGAGCAGAAGGTTGAGGAGCTAACTAAAACCTTCAGCAAGATTTCTGAGGCTTCAGTAGAAGCAACCATCAACTCGAGAAAAGGAGACACCCATTAATGGACTGACAGATCGCCCTCAGCATTAGAGAGGATCCCCAACAGAAGACCTTGTTTCGTTTTATAGAAGTCTTTCATTCCAGTTGCTTAGGTACCACCGTTTCAGAAATATGGGTTGTATGTAATGCAAGTTCTCTTGCTGGAAAATGAATTACAGAGCAGTAGCTTTGATTTTGCATTGTAAGGGTTAGGCAACCCTCTCTGCCATATTCTAAATAAAGCTCCATAACCGTTTCCGTTAAAAAAAAAAAAACTTGGACTCTGCAAAAGATTGGATGGCGGTACCAAGGCAGTGGCCTTAAAATCATCCACCTGGTTAAATAAAAGATCTCGGTGTATTAACCAAGAATCTCGGGATTAGAATATTACATTGCCAACTGTCAATAAGTTGGGATTCACGAAATAGAAAAAAATTTAAATGTTTAATGTGAGGATTATAAATATTAAATTTTTTCCAAAGAATTCTCATAAATCGCAGAAATATAAAACAAAGGAACCCCCACTGGTTAATTAAAATTTCACAAGCAGTATTAAATTCGCTCCTGCCATCTATAATCTATGAGTATTAAATTCGCTCCTTCCATTTCTCTGTCAAACACAGCGCTGTCAATTCGTTGGGATAATTAAATCATTCCTACCATGTTTATGTCACCAAGAATAAGAATCCCTAGCCAGTGATGTAGTTGTCACTCGGTGGAAATGTTGGTTCATCGCCCTAACAAATTTGAGGCTCAGTCTCTACGGTGAGGGTGAAGGAATAGCTAGATAATTCATCGTTGGGTACAGTGAACACTAATATGCCTCTGACCAATTGCTCTGGTGTTGATAATGGTTTCTATGGGGGTTAGTCACCTTCCCAGTTGGTGTGATGTTGAAATAAGGCACGTGGCTTCCCTGACATTAGGAGGGGGAGGGGGAATTTTCATAAAATTAATAGCAGCAATGGATAAGGAATGATGTGCTCAATTGTTTAGGAGATGAGAATGAAGTGAAAATAGAGATGAAACCTTCCTTCATCAATAGGTATCTTACTCATTTACTCTATGGATTTGGAAGGAGGATGTTATGCCTGCTGATGAAAAATGAAAGGACAAAATAATTATAGGAAGAAATTTATTCACTACTACTCCGTTGACATAGGGTGAAATTCATTTTTACCTAGAAAATTTACACACGGAAAAAAAGGGGAGGAAGGTAAACGCAAACACATAGGATGAACTCGTGTACTGATCAACAAGATTTCACTGACATTTATCACAGTGATAAACGCAAAACCCATCATTCTTCTTTCTCATGGAAGACGAATCAGTCAAGACAGACATATCAAGTCGATACACTCTAATGAAAAGTGTAGTACACTTGCCTTGGGATTGGCATGCAAATGGTTTGGGTTGGGTCATCAACTCTTCTCCTTAAGCCGCCCACAAGTGCCAGCATACACCACAGTCATCTAGAAGAAATCGCTAACACTTATACATATGAACCCAAGCAAAAAGCACCAAGGATGGAGGTCCCGTGGGATAAATGTGCACAAAAAATTGCAAACTCCAAGGTGCCCATGATTGGGGAGTACAGAGAAAGGCTCAATTCAAGAGTGACCAAATGATTCCAAGTATTTCACCAGACGTTTCATATTTTGGGCAAGGGAACAAGCGAGGATGAGGTTAGGTGAAGGAACTCTTGAATAAGAAGGACCACCCCCCTATTTTGCAAACTAAAGCTAGTAGAGAAATTGCAGGAAGCTAAATTGGTAAGGAAACAAGGGTAGGAATGTAAAACTTTAAGGGTTTAACACAGATCTACACCGTAAATTCCATAATATTTCCTCTTAATATACTCTTAACAAGCATTGCAAACAATTTTCACTTCTAAGCTGGAATAAATTTATCCGATATTTTCAAATATAGAAATTTAACTACCTTTTTACTACAAATTTAACATGCGTACATTTGCCATTATAGAATTTCATATGAAGAGAGATTAACTACTTTTCCAACACAAAATTTACCCAGGTGTGCCTTAACCAATGTGAATTCTTTGTATTTTCTATCCCACGCGCACTATGTCCATCTCCCGCTTTCAAACCGATGAGACCTCATCGGTACCTCCCAGCCAATGCTAGGGGTAATCTCCTTCCCCTAGAGCCGCCTGAGCTGAAAAGGTGCCATCCACACAATACCATGCAATTCTAGCTCCCAACTCACGTTTCAAGGTCGAGCTACCACTCGTTATCTGAGCTGGGTATCCCAACTCTCACAAGAAAATTTCAGTTAATATAAATTCTGGCAGCGTAACCTTACGCATACCAGATGTGATCCCTACTCCTCATGCGCCATCAATTTTATAGAGTTTTCAAGTGATTAGTTTCCCAAAACCTCATTAGATTCATTTTTCATTTATTTAATTAGGATAAACCTCCCCCGTACACATGTCTCTCGATCCCTTAGTTGCACCAGAAAATCAATTTATTAATTAATTAATTTTTTCTATTTCCCTCACCCACCTAAAAGCGTTCCTAAAAATGCTCCCCGGCGTCCCTTTATTCCCCTGCAATTATTAAATGACTAGTGTCTTCCTAAAACCTAGTTGATTTCACGATTAGAAGGTTCCAAATACTATATTCCTTACTATGTTAGACATTCCCCTTTTTCTTTAAGTTTCCACTTTTCTATCTAAGTTCAGAATTAAAAGGTTTAGACATAAGCAACAATTTACCCTTTTAACAATTTAATCCTTCATTAAAATTTTACTTGAATTATTAAAGTTTGAATTTTCTTTACCCCCTTCTTATTACATGTCTATTTAGTGTTTTTTTTTATCACATTTTCTACTTAGACCTAGGTTTAATTTCACTAGGCTTGGCGACAGTTTTAACAGAAAAATTTGTTATTAAGCTTTACTCATACCCTCATTCATTTTAAGGCTGACTAGGTCCTAAGGAGTCATATTTTTCTAGTAACTAGGTTTATTAACTTACCATAGTTAAAATCGAAATGTTCCCTTCAAGATGCACTACGTGCTCCAAGGTTGCCACTCACTTGCATTCATGTTTTAGTTGTGCGACGTTCCCTTCAAGACACACTACGTGCTCCAAGGGTTCCATTCGCCTCTTGACTGAATTTGGTAGACGTCAAATCCCTGGAGTCAATACTCTGTCAGGTGATCTTGTGGGAGACTAAGGGCCTCTAAGGAATAAGTACCCTACATTATTGTGCACCCATTAGAATCATCATGAGTGACTGTCATAGTCTGCCCTCACGGCATCATGGATCTCTCGAACTAGGTAATCATTAACCTACAATTCCAGCCACATCAGGAATGATAGTAGGATGTGGCAGGGTTGTTGCCACACCTCTCGCTCAATGTCTCTGGTTGTTGTGTGTGACCCCTTTACTCCAAATGTGAGTCTAGTTGGAAAGATATCATCAGCATGCATCCATCAACGAATCATGTCAGCTATAATCAATCAACATCATAATATCTAGTCATATGTCACATCTGTAATATCAAAAACATTCAACCATAACAATCCACTCCCTAACTCGATCTAGAGTCCAAGGAGATCCCTTGATTCCATCGACATCCTCTAACGCCCAGAGTCCTGCACACTCAGGAAAACTAGTCAATAGCACCTGTCGATATAAATATAACAAGACAACACATCATCAGGTTCTCAACATCTCATAATCAAAATCAAAATTGTCAATATATAATGAACCAGATCACTTGCACGCAAGTGTCCTCAAAGAATAAGTCCAATCAGGTGTGCACAAGAGAGGGATGTTACAATTACGATGTCGATCTGATGCAGGAGCATCGCCTACAAAGTCAGAAGTGGACATGTGAAGGCAAATAGAGGACATCTCATCAATGACAAAATTTCAAATTGAGCATTTAACTCATAATTTAATGGGTTTTGAGATATTTTTGTAAACAACATTTTAAATTGTAACTTGTTTGTAAATCCTTGAAGGATTGTAAGAAACTACGGATATGGAGTGTTGACTCTATCTGGAAGTAACAGGAAGTTAATGTAATAGGACAGAGTAGGTAGGAGTTATAAAATTTGAAATGATAGACTTTAGGACAAGACGAGAGAGCTCAAGGAGTCGGTCCTTAGATAGTTGATTTTTGAATTTTAATATACCAGTATGGAGGAGTATTGTAAGAGAGATCAGTAGAGAAGAGTAGAGTAGAGGAACACTATGTAATTTTCATTTTTATGAATGAATAGAACAGACGAAAATTGTCCCAAATCCTTGGATTGTGTTCATCTCAAATTGGATTGCATGAATGTTATTCTGTATGTATGATTGTTACAGTTCATTTCATGTATGAGTGATCAAGAGGTTTACTATATGAATTCATGACAAAGCTGGTTGAGTTTCAATCATTTCTCTTCTAATACTTGTATGCAAGGTGTGCATCTCGAACGCAAGGTGTGCATCGACTGAGTTTAGGATTGACTTAAAGAGAGTATCAGAGAGAATTAGAGAAACTCGAACCAGGTGGAAGGTGTGCACAGCGTCAAGAAGCCAACAAGATTTGAAGAAACAGAGCTGAAGAACACTAGGTCGGCGAGAAGCATTTTATTTTCAATAAAATCCTTCGAATTGAGTTATTCAAAATCCTGAGATGCAAGGTGTGCGTAGGAGATCAAATCATCCTAAGGATAGAAGATCAGAAGGGATAACACTTTGTCGCAAGTGTTGATGATATCCATAGATCGGACTCGTAGAAAGAGAGAAGAATTGATATCTTTGAACTCTAAGAAATCTTTTGAGACTAGCCGAAGACAAAAGCGCGGGAAGGAATAGAAGGAGTTGATCCTAGCCATTGATTCAAAAGGGATCTGGACCGTTGATTGTCCAGGAGTAACTTCGGTATTTATTGGATTGAGAGAACAAAGGAGAGAGTATTTCGACTCCCTAATACACGAAATCGTGATTGAATCCAGACTGTTGGACAGGGTGACCAGAGAGCCATCGATCTAGCGTGGTCATAGTTTTGTGGGTTTGTTCATTGGGAAAGTGGAGGTGGAGACTTCCCCATAGTCGTAAAATGAAAACCTTTGAAAAGGGAGAATGGATCTAAGTCATCATACCAAAGGATAGGTGAAAGGAATGAGTGTGGGAGAAGATCAAGTCTCAGTCATCTGATCTGGGAGACTGAACCAACAACCATTGGATCTCTAGGGAAGTACACGAGAGAAGTCCCAAAACTTTCAGGACCATCCATCACTAGAGGACGCATGGCAGCAGATCTGGGGTGTTCATGGAACCGGATACCGGAAGATTTTCAAGGAGTAGAGGAGAAAATTCGCGAAAGGGAAGTTCGTGAAATCATCCGGACTGTCCCTCGAAAAAGGATGCATGGAAAGTATGAAACATTTCATTGACTCGGTGTGGAAGGAAGTCAAAGAGTGGAGTTTGTGAAATTCGCGAAACGCGAAATCACGAAAATACTCTAAGTCATTGGATTGAGTCAGGTTGTGGGGCGTCGATCCGAAGCTTCAGCATTTCGGGTACCGAGGGTTCGAAGGAGGGAACCATCCCAAAATCAAGAGTCATGAAGTTTTGAATTCATGAAGGAGGAACGTGGACCATTGGATTGCAGGGCAGTGAGGACTTTTTATTTGACGCGGGAGGATTTCGTAGTTTTGGGGATCGAAAGATCTGACGCAAGGAGTCTTTTGACTTCGTGAGTCATGAAGTCCTGAAATTCTTTGAGGGCTGAACCCTGGGTCATATCGAATGGTTGCATGGATGGAAGCCAAGGGAGGAGCTAGCAGTCATTAAGCTATTTTAGGCATTCGAGAGTTGGAGAGTCAAAGTTGGCTCACTCGCAAAGTCTCGACACATGAAATCGTGACTCGCCTTTGTGAATAGGTGTGAGGGTACAGCTCGTGGTCGTGTGGAGTTGAAGTTCACGTCTGGAACTTGTACATATAGGATGAGTTTCGCATTAGGACCTGTGGATCTGATCAATAGAGGTTTCAATAGGGACCAGAGAGTTGTTCCAGTTCAAGGAGGGAGAACGATCCAGTGACCAGGAGGTCGTAGAATCCCAAAGGGGAGGGGGGCTGCATCAGGTGGTATCAGAGCTCATATTTTGAGTTTGTTTGTAGACAACAAACAAACAGAGAAAGTAGGGAAGTTGGTATCGATTGTGGTATCAAGAATTTGATTTATGTTCATAGGTGACGCAGTGAAATCATGCCACCAATAAGGCATAGAGAGAATGAATAAATGGAAGAAGAAATGAGACGACTCCAAATGAGACTAGACACCATGGAGATAGCACAAAGGAGAGCACCAGACGCTGGATATGTCAGTGAAGGTGAGAGAGAAGAATAAGAGTTCGAAGAAAATGTTGCAGAGGATGTTGCACAAGATCGCTTGATAAAATTTGTCCCAAAGATAGGATCCAGAGAAAGGATAGAGGTACCTATGTATGAAGGCAATTTGTAATTCAAAGAATTGTTAGATTGGGTACGTGCTATGGACAAATACTTCGATTATGAATATATCAAAAAAGAAAATATGGTGAAGCATGTAGTGACAAGACTGAAAGGTCATGCAACGTTATGGTGGGATGAACTACAAGTTGAACGCAGGAGGAATGGTAAGAAGAAAATTAAAACCTGGGATAGGATGGTAGCTAAGTTGAAATCTAAATTTATCTCGAAGGATTACCAAATCAATCTTTACAGAAGATTGAAACAGAGGGGTTTATCAGTGAAGGAGTACACTGAAGAATTTTACTGATTGAACATCAAGTTTGGATAGAAAGAGAATGAAGATGAGAAGACAACCAAATATATCAATGGGCTGAGATATGAAATCCAAGAGGAAATCAGCATGATATATGTCAGTAAAGCCGAGGATGCCTATCAAGCAGCCTTGAAAGCTAAGGAAAAATTGGTGATGAGGAAAAGCCAACAAAGCAGAGGCAGAAATTCAAGCAGAGGCAAGGGAACCAGCAAAGAAACATTCCAAAAGTCAAAGCCTGAAGTTGAAAAACAACATAGTCACCCTGAGAAGGGCGTAAGTTATAAAGAAGGACAATATGGAGGAAGAATTTCTTTTTCCAGAGGTAGAGGAAGAGGAAGAGCCAGAGGAGGCACAGTTAAATGCTATACCTGTGGAAAAGAAAGGCATAAATATTGGGAATGTCCCAATAGAAAAAGAGAAGGCGGATAAGCACACATTGTTGAGGCACAAAATCATGTGGAAGCAAAAGCTGCAGAAGCAGGAAGAAATCTCATGATGAGGAAAGTTCTTCTTAAACCAGAAAAGGAACCAGAGGAACCAGTTCAACGAACAAGCCTGTTCAGAACTGCTTGCAAGTCGAAAGACAGAGTTTGCAAGTTGATCATAGACAGTGGGAGCACTGACAATCTAGTATCCATGGAGATGGTTGAAAAACTAGAACTAAAGACCACTACACATCCAAAGCCATACAAGGTATCGTGGTTGCAAAAAGGACATAAGTCAACAATGCCATGTTGAATTTAACATAGGAGGTTACAAAGATGAAATATTATGTGATGTAATTCTTATGGATGTCTGTCATATCTTATTGGGGAGACCATGGCATTTTGACATAAAATTTATTCATGATGGAAGAAAGAATAATTATACCCTAGAAAAAAATGGTAGAACACATATGTTGTTACCTATAGAAGACAAGGAGAAAAAGACAGAAGCTATTTCAAGTATACTTATCATGAGTGGGAAGGATATCTTGAAATAAGTCAAGGAGGAGAAAGAAATGCAATTTGTTGTAGTGAGGAAGCCTAGGGTTATCCATACAAATACTTTTGTAGAATATTTTCCTATATAAATTCAGGAATTGTTAGAAAACTTTGTTGATATTGTCGTGGATGAGTTACCACACTCATTGCCACCCATTAGGAGTATAATCCATCATATTGACCTTATTACAGGAGCTAGTTTACCAAACAAAGAATCTTATAGGTTGACAACTAGAGAAAATGAGGAGGTCAAAAAACAAGTCGAAGAATTGTTGGATAAGGGGTTAGTCAGAGAAAGCTTAAGCCCATGTGCAGTACCGACTATATTAATTCCAAAGAAAGATGGAGGATGGAGGATGTGTACAGATTCTCAAGCCATCAACAATATAACCATTAGGTATAGATTTCCTTTACCGAGGATGGGTGATTTGATGGACTTCCTGAGTGGAGAAAGCTATTTTTCCAAGATATACTTGAAGAGAAGCTATCATCAAATAAGAATGAGAGAGGGAGATGAATGGAAAAAAGTAGTCAAGACAAATGAAGGATTGTTTGAATGGCTGGTCATGCCATTTGGGTTGACAAATGCACCAAGCACATTTATGAGATTGATGAATGAAGTGTTGAAAGACTTCATGGGAAAATTTGTCATAGTATATCTGGATGACATACTAATCTTCAGTAAGACAAAGGAAGAACACTTAAGACATCTAACATCAGTGATGGAAAGGTTGCAGCAAGAGAAATTGTTGATAAATATGATGAAGAGTTATTTTATGAATAGGGAACTCATATATTTGGGTTTCGTGATCTCTTCAAATGAATTGAAGATGGATCCAGAAAAAGTGAGAGCGATCAGAGAATGGCCATCACCGAGTAGCATATTTGAGGTAAGAAGTTTTCATGGGTTAACGAGTTTCTATAGGAAATTTATCAGAAATTTTAGTGGCATATGTGCACCCATGTTAGACACTGTGAAGAAGAAACACAAGTCCTTCAGTTGGACAGAGGATGCTAAAACAAGTTTCAAAGTGTTGAAAGAGAAAATCACAGAGCAGCCAATTTTGGTCTTACCGGATTTTGGAAAAACATTTTAGGTGAGATGTGATGCAAGTGGATTAGCTATTGGAGCAGTCTTGAGTTAGGATAATAAGTCATTTGATTATTTCAGAGAGAAACTGAATGACGCCAAGAAAAAGTATTCCACGTATGACAAAGAATTTTATGCGGTGATTCAAGCTTTGAAAAAATGGAGAAATTGTCTAATTCCTAAAGAATTTGTCTTATACAGTGATAATCATTCTTTGCAGTTTATTACTAGGCAAGAAAAGTTGAATCAGAAACATGCAAAAAATGGGTAGAATTTATGCAAAATTTTACTTTTTTTATTAAACACATTGTTGGAACTGCTAACAAAGTCACAGATGCTTTGAGCAGAAGGAGTTTGATTGTACAAGAATTCCAGGTGGAGACCTTGGGGTTCGAACACCTCAAGGAGATGTATAAAGAAGATGCAGATTTCAAAGAAGCTTATGAGGCATGCAAGAATCCTTTATTAGGAGCCAGAAGCCCATGGATTGAATATTTTATTCAGGATGGGTTACTGTTCAAAGGAAGCCAATTATGCATTCTAAAATGCTCAATGAGAGATAACCTACTGAAAGAGAAACACAGTGGAGGTTTAGTTGGACATTTTGGTCACGATAAGACATTTTCACAGTTGAGAAATACGTATTATTGGTCGATCATGAGAGAAGAAGTGAAGAAGTTTGTGAACAAATGTAGAATTTGTCAATATGCAAAAGGAAGACAACAGAACACTGGTTTGTATCAGCCATTACCAATTCCAGAAAGGTCGTGGGATGCAATCAATATGGATTTTGTTTTGGGATTGCCCAGAACTCAAAAAGGGAACGATTCCATATTTGTTGTGGTAGACAGATTCTCAAAAATGGCACATTTCATACCATGCCAGAAGGCAAGTGATTCCACACACATCACCAATTTGTTTTTCAGAGAAGTAGTGAGACTACATGGATTGCCGAGGAGCATATTTTCAAACAGAGACACCAAATTTGGAGGACACTTTTGGAGGACTCTATGGAAGAGGCTAGGGAAGAAATTATTCTTTAGTTTAGCATATCACCCTCAGATAGATGGACAAACTGAAGTAGTAAACAGAAGTCTCGAAAACTTATTGAGAAGTTTAGTTACTTAGCAAGGACGATAATGGGATCAGAGTCTGGCATAGGCAGAATTTGCATTCAACAATTCAGTGAACAGGAGCACGGGAAAAAGTCTATTTAAAATTTTGTATGGTATACAGCCAAGAGGGATTACAGATTTGAGAGATTTGAGTCAAGATGAGTTCAGAAGTGTTGGGGAAGAGGATTTTTCTACAGAAATGCAGAAACTCCATGACAGAGTCAGAGAGAAGCTATAGGATAGTAGTCAGAAATACAAGAGTATGGTTGATCAAAAGAGAAGAGAAGTTCAATTCAAAGTTGGAGATGAAGTTTTAGCTCATTTGAGAAAAGATAGGTTTCCAAGGGGAACATATAACAAATTAAAGATTAAAAATATAGGACCATGCTAGATTCTCAGAAAATTCGCAGCCAATGCTTATGAGATTGAGTTGCCAGACAATGTTGGGATATCGTCGATATTCAATGTTGCAGACCTGTACCCTTACAGGAGAGGTGAAGCAAGAGAATCAGATGATCAGAAGGAAATTCAGTGGGAAGATAAATTACCCACAGCATAAAAACCTCATATGGAGAAAATTATTGAACAGAGGAATTTAAAGAAAACCAGGAGGAAGACATATCCTAAATACTTAGTGAAGTGGAAATATCATCCAATGGAAGATGCAAGTTGGGTCATAGAACCTGATATTTTGAAGCATGGAAATACAGTACAGGAGCTCATGGACAGGAGTCCATGAAAAATTTTAACCAGAGGAGTATGATGCAAGTGCATTGCCTACAAAGTCAATAGTGCACACATGAATGCAAGCAGAGGACATTCAGCAATGACAGAATTTCAAATCGAGCATTTAACTCAGAATTTAATGGGTTGTTGAGATATTTTTGTAAACAGCATTTTAAATTGTAACTTGTTTGTAAAGTATTGAAGGACTGTAAGAAACTGCGGATATGGAGTGTTGACTCTATCTGGAAGTAACATGCAGTTAATGTAATAGAACTAGTAGGTAGGAGTTTTAAAAATCTGAAATGATAGACTTCACGACAGGATGAAAGAGCTCGAGGAGCCAGACCTTAGATAGTTGATTTTTTCATTTTAATAGACTAGTATGGAGGAGTATTGTAAGAGAGATCAGTAGAGAAGAGTAGAGTAGAGGAACACTATGTATTTTTCATTTTTATGAATGAATAGAACAGACGAAAATTGTCCCAAATCCTTGGATTATGTTCATGTCAAATTGGATTGCATGAATGTTATTCTGTATGTATGATTGTTACAATTCATTTCATGTATGAGTGATCGAGAGGTTTATTGTATGAATTCGTGACGAAGTTGGTTGAGTTTCAATCATTTCTCTTCTGATACTTGTATGCAAGGTGTGCATCTCGAACACAAGGTGTGCATCAATTGATGTTGGCACAAGGGAAAACCTCGGGTTCAACACTACAACAACACACCAACAAAACCCTAACACCTACGAAGCAGATGAAGTCTCACCCAAGGTAGAGGCAAGGGTGGTTGTAGGACTCCAGTGTCTACAACCTTAGCTAGGACATAGATCTATGATTGTAACACCTTAACAGAGCACTTAGAAGTTATAGTTCATCAATATGTAAACTAGTATCTACTTCACAGATAAAACCATAATTACAGAGCATCGCAGTATTCAACCAGATCTACTATCTTCAATCACTAAGCACATCCACATAGGCCAGATATAGAATTTATCATTAGATCTATATATCATTCATCTATATCAAATCTCTAAGAAAGTAAACACATAAATACATCGCACAAAGCATAGCAACACAGCATGTACATGGTTCACCCCTGACGCAGCACGCGCCACAAGCACGTCCGCTCACAGGATCTTCTCCTTCTTTCATGCCCCGAAGAGCTCTAACACTCTTCTATTTCCCTATCAGGAAATCTGCACCCACATAACTCCTCACGCGATCCCCTTTTTATAAATTGGGAGATCGGACTTCGCAACTTCGCAAATCCAATGGTCGAGCGTTTGGTTCTCGAATCCCGGAGACCTGATACAAGACAATGTTGACCCTTTCCTTTACCTTATCGGGACTTCTCCTATCGCTATTTCGCCACTTGTGATGTCTAACACTTTGTTTCCCTGACTCTCGAATCCCGATATGCCGAAACTCCGACACACGTGGGAGTTTGACTTTTCAATCGCCGTTTCACCTCATCGGCATTTCGGACTTCTCAATATCGCGAATCCTGATGCGCTTGTTTGGGATTTCTCGCCATGAAAATCTGATAAGGTATGCCACCTGTACACTGTCCGACTCCGCTATGGCCCCACACTATCCCTTTGGCTGTCGGGATATCGCGTATCGTGATATCGTGATTCCTGTTGCTATGTTCACGGGACTTCAACCCATGAAACCCCGATACATGATTCCTTGTGTAAATCCAACAGTCCTCATGACTCAGATATACGGTCCTGCCCCTCCTGAGCTTTGACCCCTTTGGGAATACTCCACTGTATCTCCCCTACACCTCTTCGATATCTAACGGTCCACGAAATGTCGTGAATCCTCCTCGGAGAATACCGACCGTCCGTTCCTTCTTTGAGAAATCTGCAAAATGACTGAGTGTTCTTCCACTGAATTCGTCCACCTGCAGCGTAAACTTACGACATCTACTTAACTCTTCAATGAACAGCTTCCCTGCACTTCCCTTCTATGTATTATAAGGCCTTATCCTTCCTGAGCTTAGAACACGACTCTGAGCCTTAAAGAAGACTCTTGCATGCACTCCTTGCAGCAACCTTCAACCTTGTCTAAGTGTTGAAGTTTTTCGACTCTACGCACACCTGCAGCAGCAGTCTTCAAATACTTCACTCAGGTTCGTAACCCTGAGACTTTTACCCATCCTGCGCACTCCTTGCACAGCTCCTGTTCCCAACTGCACCTTTGGGATGAATGAGAACAAAAGCTATCTCTATCTGAACCCTCTGTCAACGCACTCCTTGCAGACACTTTGACTTCACTCCTTGTAGGAACTCTAGCTCAGATAGAGAAACAATTGAAACTCATTCCTTCACCCTTTCAAACTTCAAACTCAAACATAAAATCATATACACAGCATATAAATCAAATGTATACAGGAAGCAAACATTCATGAGCATATCATTCATCATCAATACACAGAGAACAACACAAAACCATGAATTTGAATCAACTCCTTCTATTAATTCAAAAGTCTGTACATGGGTGTTCTTACATAGCTCTCTACTTATCTCCAGTGTTCTTCTTACACAAATTCTCATAATAATCTTACAATACACAATGAGGGTGTCTATATCCCGTTTCCCTCTTGCATTCTCAAACAGTCTAATCTAGAATTAAATTTCTATCTACCTGCATTAACTACTTTAAATGCCTTCTACCTACTAAGGATGAGAGCTAAAGGCTCAAGGTCCATTTACATTATACAAGTGTGCCTCATCTTTATGACTCATTTAAGATTGCGCAACAACTTCAAGGCAATTTCAAAATTTGTGCTGGTGCTTGTCCAGTTGTCTTATGCTTCCACGCTAGCTCGCTTGATGTGGGAGATGCTCCTGCATCAACCCCCACCCTGGGGTTACATCCACCAACTCTTCGTCTTATTTATTAGATTCTTTCAATCTTCTTACATGCACAGAGCCTCAAGATCAACTTCACAAAGGATAGGAGATATGCACACTCTCTACTAGATCCTCCTTCCCCAAGCTAGGTTACAGAACAAAGCCTACATATAGTCTTTTAAAGTCACTTGCACTCATCTCTGCAAGTCTCACATAGTATGCACGAAACACTTACAACTTCTTTGATCACATAGATCAATCTCTAGCACTTAGCACCACTTACTTACAATCCTTCGATCACATAGATCGAACATACATATTACATCACCTAGCTTTCTATTTATATATTACAAAATCGGGCCTAAACATGGGTAAACCCATGGGCCTACATTCCCATACTCGTTACATAAGCCCAAAACCCAAAAATCCCTAAAAAGGAAACGAGATCATGTGATCTCTGCTTCATCTTTCTCTTCGCCTTCGACAGCCTATAGAAGTCCCAAAAATAGGTCAAACATGACCAAGAATCCTCAAAACTTGGTCAAGGGCCAACAGGCCCCCAACACTCACCTGTGACTTGTCCTGAGTCACTCTGATATGAGTAGCTCTGCTTCAAAATAATCGAGCTTAGCTCAATATGATTCGACTTGTTTCTATGCCATGGCCTCCTGTTCAGTGAACTCTTGGATAATTGCTTCGTAGACAATTCCCTCTAGTCATTGTTCAGCTTCAGTGAAGACTTTCTCTAGTTTTGCACCTCAGCCTTCAATCTCTGTGAATAGTTGGCAAGCCTCATCCTTTATAGGTTGGAGCCTCTGAGTCACTTCCATGACTCTACTCTAAATGGTGTGGACCTACTGTTGGGCGGTGCGTTGCTCTTGGGATCGCTTCATTCTTTTAATCAGGGACATGGGCTTCAACTGCGCCTGTATTGTTTTTGCTTGTTTCTTCACCTCCTGGAGTTGTGACTCCAGTGCCTTCAGTTCTGGATTCTCAGTGATTTTCTCATAAGTCTGGGCACTGTGATGACTTAGTTGCTTGCATTCCATGGCAACGGCCTTTATTCTGTCAACTTCTCTCCAGGAAGTTTCTTCTCTTTGATCCTTTACATCCTACGAAGTGTCGGGCACTGTGAGGAGCTCTAAATATGTTATTATTTGTTGTATTTGTTGGATAGCTTCCGTGAGCTGCTCTACTTGATGCACGTCTTAGTCTTCTACCTTTAGCTCTAACACTGTTACAAAGTGGAGTTCTCTATTGACTGCTTCTTTCAATTTGAGTTGTTTTGCGAGCAACTGTTCATTTTCTTGTTGAATCTGTGCTTTCTCCTCTTCAAACTTTGTCTAGAGAGAAACCTTCTCCTGCTCTGCAACTCGGCATTGTTATATGATTACTCCTTGGAATTTATTCAAGGCCTGGGTGGATTTTTCTGTTTCTTATTGTGCGTGATGAAGGAAAGATTCGGTCGCATCAGCTAGTCGATGGAGTTGGGTTGGCTCATCTCCCAACTCTGGTTCTCCCGATGGCAGGGGTGAAGTGGACACTACACGACTTGATTGAAGGTCCTGTTGTACCCCTCGAAGTTCGACCTCAATTTTTTCGTACATCTCCTCCTGCTTGGCTTCTTGTTTCTCCAATATTTCCTATGAGGCATCATTTACAGCTGCGATGATGAAGTCAAAATCATCAACATTGAGCACATTCTGCATATTGGTTAAGGTGGCTCTGGATTTCTCCCGGGAAGAGGGTTTCGAGGGAGAAAACTTCATATTATTCAGAGTATCAACCTCATCCCTAGGTGGTGTTACTTTTCCTTGCTTCTGCTTAACTTCTATACCATTTATTTCTTCTAGGTCGTCATCACCCCCTCGGCTAGGTGATACTGAGGCAGTCTTTTCTGAGGCATTTCTTAAGTCTTGGACCTCTTTGATCTTCTTCCTTCTTCTTTTTCCGGCTGTATCATGTTCTTTGTGAGAAACCTCTGAGCTGTCAAGTTCAAGGTTAGACATCTCTGCAGGGTTAGTGGGGATAAGGAGGTTTGTTGACTAGTCCTTAGTTATCTCCTCGAGGTCCTCTTCCGTGAACTTGTAATACGACTGAAGCTCCTCCTTATGTTCATATTATCACGCAATAATATAGATGAAGTGTTGATCTGTGCAGAACTTCTTGAGGGGTCGGAACCTCTGTAGATTGTTCGGTGTCATGCAAGGTTCAACTTCAATGGTTTTCTTCTACTGGAGATAATATGTGTGAAAAACTACGTTCGACTTCCATTGTTTTCCCATATCGTTTGAGTACCAAAGCATGGTTAACTTCACAGCAAGCGGCTTGAATGGATCAATATTTGGGAAGGTCACACCTTCTGGAATTTCCCAAGCAACAAACACGATGAGGATCAGGAGCTAGCTAAAGTGGAACTCGTAGCTCTGATCATGTGCTTCATGGCAGTCTAATTCCAGCTGATTAACTAGGTACTTCACCCAGATTATTTGTAGGCCTTCCACGCATTTCCCTGTGAGGTCAACGACAAAGCCTGTGACTTGCGTAGGTCTGTTATTCCTTACTAGATTTCCTATCATTAATTGGCATGCTAGGTGCACTGCGTCATTCTAGATGGAAGCTACCTTGTAGCCTCGCATCCCCTTCTCAACATCGTCGTATGTATCCTTGATATTTTGTGCTAACGCGCGATCTGTGGATTTCCCTGAATAAAAGTCCTGCAGATCGGGTCCTTGCATACTCAATCCGGTGATCCTATGGATCAACATCATATCGACTATGATACGACAGTCTAGCCATAAATAGTCGCCATGGTAACATAAAAGTAGTAGCTTGACATGGGCGTTAACTTCCTGGTGCCTTCCAAAGTGTGGTATTTTCATTACGTTCAATAGGGTGGACTGCGTGAGGTTCATCATCCATGGCTGGGGGATTATTTTCAAGTTCTTCCCCTTCATTCTGGTCAGGTATTTATACGGGGCGAGTATGCTATGGTTCTTACGATCTCCTAGGTTGAAGCCGTTGAACTTCAACGTTGTGATCTTGTCTTGCTACGCTCGAACTATGTGTATCCCCTTAGGGAGATACGCAGTAACCATGGTGTACTCAAAATTTCTTGGCACACTATCACAACTCACCATGCCAGCCAGAGGCAAGATGTAGTCGGGTAATATGGTCAGGATCGGCTTCACATTTTCCAGGTCATCTCTGTGTTTGGTTCTCTTTTTCGCTGATGGTCGGGATGGTCTGGATCCGCGAGCAGTCGAAGGAGAGGCTTTCACTCCTCTCGTCGATGATGCTTGTACACCCACAAACATTACTCTTTTAGACATTACTCTTTCGGTCATGAGGTCGATGAGTACCTCCTTCACAGACTCTTCGACTGCGCTAATTTCTTCGGACATACACGCTCATGATTGAATATCTCGGGTTTGAAGAGTAACTACTCAATGCAATGGGATGGATGGCGATAGCGTGATGCTCACTATGTGAAATCAACTAATCTATGGGCTCAGATAATCACAGTTAGCAAAAGTGTTCTCGATGCAAGGATCGACAGAATAAGTAGATAACTAGGCAACAGATCTCTCCAACGGGCGAGAAGCCTTCATTAATTCAATTTTGTCCATTACGGCGTGGTCCCAATGGTCTGATAGTGAGTTGTCTGATCATATGATGCAGGAGCATCGTTGGAAAGCACACATAAGCAGGACCACTTAGCACGTAGGAGTTCTTCCAGAACTTCAACGTTGGCAGTTGCAGCCAATTTTGAAATCCGCCTTAACTCAGGGCTAGAATTTACCTTTGGAGGCATGCTTGAACCAATACCAAATTTTACCCTTTGAGGCACGTTTTGAAAATCGTAAACAGAGCAGGAGTTTCCACTACGGCTCTAGAATGCGACTGAACTAAGATAATGTAGGATGAATTTTAGAGTAGGAAAGTAGCCAGGGGAAACCCTAGAAATATTTTTGAGTTAAGTAGAAGTTTGTATGCCCAGTTGGAAGAGGAAACAATACAGAGAAAAATTAGCTGTAAGAGAGAACTGCAAGTCAACAGGAAATCTCTGTTTTTGAGCTACTGTAATTTGAATGTACTTTGTAGCCATTTCGACACTTGTGAATATAACAAAAGGAAAATCGATCCAAATGTGGGTGTGTGAATGTATTTACGATTTCCTGTTATTTCTGTTTTCATGAACAAGTGAATGAATCTCCACAGAGGAGAACGGAACTGTGACTGTTAGTTTTCAGTTTCAATTGTTTCTCTCCATTTGAAGCTCTGCAAGGTGTGCATCAAGCCAAAGGGTAACACAAGGAAATCGGGAGGAATTTCTCTGTGAGAAATATTGTGGATCTGATTTATCGAAATCCCTCAAACGCAAGGAGTGTGTGGGAAATCGAAGTCTAAACCAGACAAAGCTTAGGAGGAATAACACGTCAGAAAGTGTTATCGAGATCCAAGAACCCATTCCCCGGAAAAAGAAATAGTCGAGCCTTCAAAGACTTAGAAAATATTCTAAGTCTAAAGCGAGTAAAAGCTCAGGAGGAAGAACATCGTCGAGCGTTGGATCACGGTGGAGAATCATGTAGACTGTCTAGTTTGAGGTATATGCACAGGATTTAACACTACGTAGATCTAGGAGGGGAGATCTCGAAGATCTGAACGGACAATGGAGAACTTCAAGGAGGAATACGAGATCCTGCAAGTCGTTGGATCAAGTGGAGTTGCGAAGAGGTTAGTGATGAGGAAGATATCTAAGCATAGATCTAGAGAGCGTTGTGAGCCATTGATCAAGCGCCTCAAGCTTTCGGCATTTTGGCAACCGAGAGTACAAGGGTCAATAGTGTGGGACTCTTGACCGGTGGAACCCCAAAAATTTCTGAGCCGTCATATCTTCGAAGGCCTAGGGTCGTTGATCTATAGTGAGGAGAGATTTCGTGATTTCGGTGATCAGGTGGAGGAGTGACCAGATTTCATGCAAGGCGAAGTCGTGAAACGCGAAACACCGAAATAATCGTAGTCGTCGGTCTAAGAGAGTCCTAAGCCATAGATCTTGCATCGTCGAGATTTCAGCATTCGTGACTTGGAGGGGTTAGGCGCCTTGTATCGCAGTTTCCGATACAGCGAACCGTGATGCGGTTTCATGGAAAATCTTGTGGTCACAGGTGTGTGGTCACGTGAGTTGGGAAAATGGAGGAGCTAACCTCCGTTAGCCCTCATCAGAGTTTCAGGACTCAAAGGAGTCTGTGTCAGGGGACTATTGCATCAGAAATATTGAAACACTGAAACATGACGTGCCTTTTGGGGACACGCCTTTTGGGCTAAGCTCCTGGTCGCACCTACGATCTCGTGCAGTTTGGGCTTATGACTAGTAGTGATTCACACGACGAACATAGACAAGGGCCTGTGGATTTAGTGTCAAGGGTTCCAACTCAGAACCAAGAGAGAGCTATTTCAGCTCCTGAATCAAAGATCCTGACTGGGAGGTCATGCAGCCCTTAGGAGGGATAGGGGATCTGCATCAGGTGGTATCAGAGCTAGGTTATTCTTTGTCTATAGAATTCAGGTGAAAAGGAAAGAGGAAGAGATAGAGAACTCAGAGTTGTACCATGTGTGTGAAAATCAGTCAACATAATGCCGCCAAGGAGATGAGAGGCACCTTTATCCAATCGTGTTGTAGAGAGGAAGATGCGAGAACTTCGCGCCAGATTGGAAACAATGGAAGTAGCGTAGAGAAGAACACCTGACGTTGGAGACGTCAATGAAGCAGAAAGTTAAGAGATTGACATTGAAGAAGCTACAGGAGAAGATGTTGTAGAGGAACATTTGTTGAGAGTAGTTGCCAGATTGGGAGGCAGAGCTAAAATCGATGTTCCCATGTATGAGGGAAACCTAGATGTTGAAGAGTTGTTAGATTGGATAATATCCATGGACAAACATTTTCAACTATGAAGACGTTGATGAGGAGAAGAAGGTGAAGCAGGCAGTCACCAGGCTAAAAGGGCATGCATCACTGTGGTGGGACGAACTGCAGGATGAGAGGAGAAGTAAAGGAAAACAGAGGATAAAGAGTTGGGATAGAATGGTAGCCAAACTGAAGGCTAAGTTCATACCCAAAGACTACCAGATCAATCTATTTAGGAAGATGTGGAATCTGAGATAGAAAAGGATGACAGTTAAGGAGTACACCGAGGAGTTCTACGACTGAACATCAGAAATGGACAATGGGAGAGAGATGAAGAGAAAGTCACTAGATATATAAATGGCTTGAGATATGATATCTAGGACAAGCTCAGCATGATTTCAATCTATCAGTCAGAACTGTGGAGGATGCTTATCAGTTTTCACTAAAGGAAAAAGACAAGCTGACCAGAAAACAAAGTCAGCGAGGAAGAGGTAAAATCTCAGTCCCAAGCAAGAGAAAGGGATTTAACCATGACAGAACACATCAGTCTGGGGATGAGACTGAGAAACCACACAATCACTTGGAACGAGGAGGAAGTTCCAGGGAAAGACAAGGTGGTGGAAGAAACTCTTTTAGAGGAAGAGGCAGAGGAGAAGTAAGATGTTATGCCTGTGGAAAGACAAGACAGATGTCTTGGGAATTCCCCAAGAAGAAGAAAGAAGGAGGAGGAGAAGCTCACATTTCAGAAGCACAGCGAAGAGATGTTGAAGCAGAAGGAGCAGAGGATGGAGCATCCCTAATGTTGAGAAAAGTTCTCTTGAAACCAGAGGTAGAAATTGAAAATCCAGTGCAGAGAAACAATCGCTTCAGGACAGCTTGCAGGACTAAGGATAAAGTATGCAAGGTAATTATTGATAGTGGGAGTACTGACAACCTAGTATCCACATATATGGTGGAGAAATTGGATCTGAATACAACTGCACATCCAAGGCCATACAAAGTCTCGTGGCTGCAAAAAGGACACCAGGTAATGATCACTAAACAATGCCTGGTTGAAACTAAAATAGGAGAATATAAAGATGAAATCCTATGTGATGTAATTCCCATGGGCATATGTCATATTCTGTTGGGAAGACCATGGAAGTTTGACAGAAATTTCATTCATGATGGGAGGAAAAACACATATACATTAGAGAAGAATTGTAGGACACATATGTTGATGCCAATAGAGGAGAACAGAGTAAAAGAGGAAGCGAGCACAAGCATACTTCTCATGAGTGGGAAGGAACTTCTGAAAGAAGTCAAGGAAGAACGGGATATGCAACTCATTGTGGTGAGGAGGCCCAAAGTCATCTTTACGAGTACATCAATGGATGATTTTCTTGAAGAAGTTCAGGAACTATTGGATAATTTCATTGATATAGTGGTAGATGAGCTGCCAAACTCATTGCCACCCATCAGGAGTATCAGTCATCATATCGAATTGATACCAGGAGCAAGTCTACCGAAAAAAGCAGCGTACAGATTAACACCTCAAGAGAATGAGGAGGTGAAAAACCAAGTCCAATAATTGCTAGACAAAGGTTTGGTCAGAGATAGCTTGAGTCCATGTGCAATGCCAACTATGTTAAGCCCAAAGAAATATGGAGGATGGAGAATGTGCACAAACTCGAGAGCCATCAACAAGATCACCATCAAGTACAAATTTCCTTTACCAAGAATGGATGATTTATAGGATTACTTAAGTGGAGAAAATTTCTTTTCTAAGATAGATCTGAAAAGTGGATATCACCATATCATAATGAGAGAAGGAGATGAATGGAAAACAGTGTTTAAGACAAACGAGGGTCTATATGAGTGGTTGTTTATGCCATTTGGCTTAACAAATGCCCCACATAATTTTATGAGATTGATGAATGAAATTCTGAAAGATTTCATTGGCAAGTTCGTGGTTATATATCTGGACGATATATTGATCTTTAGCAGGAATAAAGAGGAGCATTTGAGGCACCTAACACTAGTAATGAGGAGGCTACAACATGAGAAGTTGTTGATCAATTTGAAGAAGTCCTCTTTTATGAAGATGGAACTCATTTATTTGGGTTTCTTGATCTCTTCGAATGAACTGAAGATGGATCCAGAGAAAGTGAAAGTGATCAGAGAATGGTCATCACCAAGGAGCATGTTCGAGGTAAGGAACTTTCATGGTTTAGCAAGTGTATATAGGAAGTTCATTAGAGAATTTAGTGGAATTTGTGCGCCAGTGATGGATATAGTGAAGAGGCGGCACAAGTCTTTTAAATGGATAGAGGAAGCTGAAAAGAGCTTCAATGTGTTGAAGGAGAAGATAACAAAACGACCAATTATGATCTTGTCTAATTTTGGCAAGACATTTAAGGTAAGATGTGACGCAAGTGGAGTTGCAATAGGAGTAGTTCTTGTTAATGTTTATGCCATTATTATAGTTATTTGCATTTCAATAAATAAGAGCATCATAATAACAAGATCACTGAGAAATACACATTCACAAGAGACACAACATTTATCCTGGGAACCCCTCTAGGGGAAGAAAACCTAGCAAAACTTTTCTTATCATAAATAGCTTATACAATGTTCAAGAGATAACTCAAACCAATACAGATATTCCTCCCCAAGAGATGTGCCACTCTTCTTCTCCTCTCTCTGGTAATTGCATCTTGCCTCATAAGAGAAATGAGCAAGTGAGTTGTGTGTTAGAAGTGAGGCGCTAGCCTCTTATTTATACAAGACTGGCACGTGTGAGAGGGCTTAACTGGCATGGCTGACCTCTCACTCTGGGTGGGTAAACCCACCTTTAATTAATTTTGGGTCTTCAACAATAACTGTTGGGGCCGACTTCTTATTCTACCCTTTCTAATTGTCCGATGACCAATCTGCAAAAGGGGATTTGGTCCTTATACAATTATCGACATGATTAATCCACAATGGGGATTAATCCTAATAATAAAATAACAATAATAATAAGAATGCTCTTCCCAGTTACATTATTTCAACACTCCCCCTTAACAAGAAGGGTATTCTTCATTAGCATCAGGCGAGAGAGGTTTGCATCATCAGTGGCATCTAGAGGACAGTATCATCAATATCATCTTGAAACATTGGCTAGCATATTTACGAGTCATCGAAAGTTTTCTTCATCGGTAGCATCATCATTCTCGAAAGAATGCCATCATCATATGCATCAATATGTATCAATAAAATGATACCTCATCACAGCACTAGGCTGGCACATCACAGTACTACACTAGCTCAATGTCACAGTTGATAACTTGGTAGCTCAGTGTCAGTCACATCTTGATTTACGTCTAACAACTAGGTCAGAAGCAAGGAATATCATCATCTCGCTTTACGTCTAACAATTAGGTCAGAAGCGAGGAATCACAACGTCATGCTTTATGTCTAACAACTAGGTCAGAAGCATGACTCATCTTGCTTTACATATAACAACGAGGTCAGAAGCAAGGAACACATCAACATCTCGCTTTATGTCTAACAACGAGGTCAGAAGCAAGGAATCATCTTGCTTTACGTCTAACAACTAAGTCAGAAGTAAGGAATTAGCGGCGTCATGATTTACGTCTAACAACTAGGTCAGAAGCATGACTCATCTTGCTTTACGTCTAACTGTGAGGTCAAAAGCAAGGATCACACAGCGTCATGATTTACGTCTAACAGCAAGGTCAGAAGCATGACTCATCTTGCTTTACGTCTAACAGCGAGGTCAGAAGCAAGGATCACACGCCGTCATGCTTTACGTCTAACAGCGAGGTCAGAAGCATGACTCATATTGCTTTACGTCTAACAACTAGGTCAGAAGCAAGGAATACATATACTCCCCGTTTCAGGGAGGGTCCTTTCGAACAATACCAAGCTTATCTCGAAAGTGTTCAAACTTTACATGAGATAGAGGCTTAGTCAACACGTCAGCAACCTGTTCATCCGTGCTAATGTAATGGAGCTTCAAGGCTCCTCTCTGTACCATGTCACGGAAGAAATGATAGCGGATCTCTATGTGCTTTGACCCGTCGTGGAACACAGGATTCTCTATCATTTTTATGCAGCTTTGATTGTCACATAGAATCATGGTTTCTCTCATCTCCAAATCAAATAGGCCTGTCAACAACTTTCGAAGCCATATAGATTTGCAGCTAGCAGAACATGCAGCAATCTACTCTGCTTCTGCTATGCTGAGAGCAATACTGGATTGCTTCCTACTATGCCATGAGATCATGGCTGATCCAAAACTGAAATAGCATCCGAAAGTGTTTTTTCTGTCAGCAACGCTTCCTGCCCAATCTGCATCAGTATATCCACTCAATGTGAAGTCATGATCTCCATCATAGCTGAGACCATAATCCACTGTACCTTTAAGGTACCTCATCACATGTTTTGCAGACACTAGATGAACATGTCTGGGATCTACTAGAAACTGACTCAAGGTGTTCACTGCAAAACAGATGTCTGGTCTGGTGTTCGTCAGGTACATCAGCGATCCAATAAACTGTCTGTACAGTGTGGTATCTATCAAGTCTGACAAAGTATTGACCAACAGCTTCAGCTTTGCTTCCATGGGAGTATTCATGGACTTGCATTCTAGCATGTTGAATATCTTTAATATTTCGACTGTGTACTTCCCCTAGTTAAGGAAGATTCTTTCTGGACTCTGCCATACCTCAAGACCTAAGAAGTAATGCATTAAGCCAAGGTATTTCATTTCAAATTCTGCGGCAAGTCTCTGTTTACATTCAGTGATGAGCTTTTCTTCTCCAGTTAAGAATAAGTCATCCACGTACAGTAGTAATATTGGTTCATTATCCATGATCTTGAAGTAGAGATTTGAGTCTGCTTTACTCTTGGTAAAGCCTAAGCTCATCAAGAAACTGTCTATACGGCCATACCAAGCTCTGGGAGCTTTCTTCAATCCGTATAAGGCTTTCTTCAATCGGCAGACATGAGACTTCCTGTCTTCAACCTCAAATCCTTGGGGTTGCTCTATATACACTTCCTCTTCGATAACACCATTCAGGAAAG
>ML792033.1:82236-97831 GCA_009831015.1 Picea engelmannii
CACAATGATAGCATTGTATAGATGAGAGATCGCGTCCCTTGCGTTGTCCTTTCTTCTAAAAAAAATTTGAATGAGATTCTTGGTTGTTGAATTTGTTTGATGGTTGTAGTTCTCTATGAGATTCCCTTTTGAAGTAGGGTTTCTTCCTTCCTCCTTTTGTATGAGTAGCTAGGGCTTGATCATCGTCCCTTTCTAGTAGTGCTTCACAGTTGGCTACCCTTGTCTCTTCTTGGGTGCATTCTTCCCATAGGCTCTCAAACTGCAGTTTCTCCTTTATGCCACATACTGACTGGATGAAAGCATCCCAAGGTTTTGCGAGACCATTTAGGGTGGTTATTACAAATTCATCTTCGTCGATGGTGTCTCCAATCGCTTTCAGTTGTTCTTTTATTTCGAAGATTCGGGAGAAATATTCTTGAATCATTTCTCCTTTCTGTATCTTGGTATTCTTCAACTGAGTTCTTAGATTCATCTTTAGATTGATGTTCCTTCATTCATATAGTTTGATTAGAGCATCAAACATCTCCTTCGGAGTTTTCTTGGATGATACATACGGGATCAGTTGGTCTTTGATTGAATCTGCAATGATTCTTTGAGCCCTGATTGAGTCCTTCTGATGCTTCGCTTTCTCTACGGCATCTTCAGGTTCCTCCACTTCTTCTTTGATAAATCTTGATAAGTCATTCTCTACAAGGATCAAACCGATCCTATATTTCCAGGCATGGAAGTTGTCTATGCCTTCTAGTTTCTCAACAAGCTTTGTGCTTGCAAACATCTTGTACTTGCGGCAACAAAAATAACCAAAAATTGAAAATGTTCAAAATCAATTTTTGAATTTACCAGGAGGTGCGCTTGGCTGAGGCGAGTAGCCTAGTGTCCTCAGATCTAAGAAAATCCAATTTTTACCTCGTCAAATCTGATCTGCGGATTTCTGGACTGGTGCTTCTGGTACTTCTGGTACTTTTGGTACTAGTTTTTTGGTACTTCTGGTACTTTTGTGAAACTAGGGTTTCACTTTCCGAGAGATCCAGCCACTGAAAAGGTGTGCTCTAGGTGCCAAATTGATCCTAGGGGGAGGGCACAGCTTTCTAGATGTTTAGGGAGATGAAAAGAGATACTTTTTCAAAACCCTAATTTGCAGGTGCTGCAGCAGTGACGTTTTTCCTCTTGCAAATTGTGCTTTCTTCAAGTTGGCTCTGATAACATGTTAATTTTTATGCCATTATTATAGTTATTTGAATTTAAATAAATAAGATCATCATAAGAACAAGATCACCGAGAAATACACATTCACAAGAGACACAACATTTATCCTGGGAAACCCTCTAGGGGAAGAAAACCCAGCAAAAACTTCCTTATCATAAATAGCTTATACAATGTTCAAGAGATAACTCAAACCAATACAGATATTCCTCCCCAAGAGATGTGCCACTCTTCTTCTCCTCTCTCTGGTAATTGCATCTTGCCTCATAAGAGAAATGAGCAAGTGAGTTGTGTGTTAGAAGTGAGGCACTAGCCTCTTATTTATACAAGACTGGCACGTGTGAGAGGGCTTAAATGGCAGGGTCAACCTCTCACTTTGGGTGGGTAAACCCACCTTTAATTAATTATGGGTCTTCAATAATAATTGTTGGGGCTGAATTCTTATTCTACCCTTTATAATTGTCCGATGACCAATCCGCAAAAGGGGATTTGGTCCTTATACAATTACCGACATGATTAATCCACAATGGGGATTAATCTTAATAATAAAATAACAATAATAATAAGAATTATCTTCGCAGTTACATTATTTCAATAGTTTTGAGTCAGGACAATTGACCTGTTGCCTATTTCAGTGAGAAGTTGAATGAGACTAAGAAGAAATACTCCACATATGACAAGGATTTCTATGCCATAATTCAAGCATTGAAGAAATCGAGGCATTATCTTGTCCCGTAAGAGTTTGTCTTGTATAGCGATAACCAAGATTTACAATTCATAACCTGATAAGAAAAACTGAATCAGAGGCATGTGAAATGGGTTGAATTTACGCAAAATTTTACTTTTGTCATAAAACATGTTGTTGGGAATGCTAACAAGGTTGTTGATGCACTAAGTAGGAGATGTTTAATTCTGCAGGAACTCCAGGTGAAGACCTTCGGGTTTGAACACCTTAAGGATATGTATTGTAATGATACGAACTTCCAGGAGGCCTATGAAGCATGTACAAGCCCTGTACTGAGAGATAGAAGTCAGTGGACAAAGTATATGGTTCAGGAAGGATTGTTGTTCAGAGGGAATCAGTTGTGCATACCAAAATGCTCAATAAGGGATAATCTTCTGAAGGAAAAGAACAGTGGAGGATTGGCTGGAAATTTCGGCCATGATAAAATGTTTGCACAGTTGAGCAACTCGTACTATTGGCCAGGTATGAGAACAGAGGTGATAAAGTTTGTGAACAGATGTAGAATTTGCCAACATGCAAAGGGGAAAAAGAAGAACACTGGATTGTATCAACCATTGCCAATACCAGAGAGGCCTTGGGATGCAATAAGAATGGATTTTGTGTTGGGATTGCCAAGAACACAACGAGGATTCGATTCCATATTTGTGGTGGTGGATAGATTTTCAAAGATGGCACATTTCATCCCATGCCAGAAGACCAGTGACACAACGCATGTTGCAAATCTGTTTTTCAAATAAGTTGTGAGGCTTTGCGACCTACCCAGGAGCATTGTCTCAGACAGAGACACAAAATTTGTTGGTCACTTTTGGAGGACGTTGTGGAAGAATATGGGGATGGATTTGACCTTCATCTCAGCTTATCACCTTCAGACAGATGGGCAGACTGAAGTGGTAAATAAAAGTTTGGGGAATTTATTAAGGAGTCTAGTTACTAAACATCATAACCAGTGGGATCAGATTCTGCCACAAGCAGAATTTGCATACAACAATTCACCAAATAGGAGCATTGGAAGGATCCCATTCCAAATACTATATGTAATGCAACCAAGGGGAGTATCTGAGTTGAGAGACTTGGAACAAGGTGAGATCAGGAGCGTTGGAGCAGAGGATTTTGCTGCGGAGATGGAGAAACTCCATAGCCAAATCAAAGGACAGTTGGAGAGTTCTAACCAGAAATACAAGCACAGAGCTGATCAGCATCGCAGGAAACTTCAATTTGAAGTAGTAGATCAGGTTTTAGCACATCTCAGGAAGGAAAGGTTTCCTAGGGGAACATATAACAAATTGAAGATGAAGAAGATAGGACCCTGTAAAATCTTGAAGAAGTTCGATGCAAACGCCTATGAGATTGAGCTGCCAGATGGTGTGGGAATTTCGCCCATATTCAATGTTTCAGACCTGTATCCTTACAGGAAATATGACACAGAAGGGTCAAAATATCAAGGAAAGATTCAATGGGAGAAACAGATTCCTGTGGCAGAAAAGTCGCAGATGGAGAAAATTGTTGATCAGAGGATTGGCAGGAAGACCAGAAGGAAAACCTATTTTGAGTATCTGGTCAAATGGAAGGGACACCCAATCGAAGATGCCAGTTGGGAAAATGAAGATGCTATCCAAAAGCAGGGAAAATTAGTAGAGGAGCTCATGAACAGGAGTCCATGAATTTATGTCAAGGGGAGTATGATGTAGGAGCATCGTTGGCAAGCACGCAGAAGCAGGACCACTCAGCACGTGGGAGTTCTTCCAGAACTTCAACGTTGGCAATTGCATCCAATTTTGAAATCCACCTTAACTCAGCGTCATAATTTACCTTTGGAGGCACGCTTGAACCAGTACCAAATTTTACCCTTTAAGGCATGTTTTGAAAATCATAAACAGAGCAGGAGTTTCCACTACGGCTCTGTAATGCGACTAAACTAAGATAGCGTAGGATGAATTTTAGAGTAGTCAAGTAGCCAAGGGAAACCCTAGAAATCGTTTTGAGTTAAGTAGAAGTTTGTACGCCCATTTGGAAGGGGCAGCAATACAGAGAGAAATTAGTTGTAAGAGAGAACTGCAAGTCAGCAGGAAATCTCAATTTTTGAGCTACTGTAATTTCAATGTATTTTGTAGCCATTTTGGCACTTGTGAATGTAATAGAAGGAAAATTGATCCAAATGTGGCTGTGTGAATGTATTTGTGATTTCTTGTTATTTCTATTTTCATGAACAAGTGAATGAATATCCACAGAGGAGAACGGAACTCTGACTATTAGTTTTCAGTTTCAATTGTTTCTCTCCATTTGAAGCTCTGCAAGGTGTGCATCGAGCCAGAGGGGAACGCAAGGAAATCGGGAGGAATTTCTTTGTGAAAAATATCGTGGATATGAGTTATCGAAATCCCTCAGATGCAAGGAGTGCATGGAAAATAAAAGTCTGAACCAGAAAAATCTCAGGAGGAATAACACGTCGGAAAGTGTTATTGAGATCCAGGAACCCATTCCCCGGAAGAAGCGAAGGCCGAGCCTTCGAAGACTTAGAAAATATTCTAAGTCTGAAGCTAGTAAAATCTCAGGAGGAAGAACGTCGTCGAGCGTTGGATCATGGTGGAGAATCCTACAAATCGTTCGATTTGAGGTAGGTGCACAGGATTTAACACTACATAGATCTAGGAGGGGAGATATCGAAGATCTGAACAGACAGTGGAGAACTTCGAGGAGGAATGTGAGACTGATCTGGATGGATCTAGGGAACATCAAAGAAGTTTCAGAAGTGTCCCAAAATGCACAGAAGTATTCTAAGAGGCTCAGAATGGCCTCAACAAGAAGAGAAAGGGAAAAACTCAAATTTTCCAAAACTTCATTAAAACATCATGATCGCGAAGAGCGCATCGTAATATTTCTAACAGTGCAAATGGCTCGTCAAACTGAGTTACAGATCAAAAGTTATAAGCGGTCAAAGTTCAGTCAAACTTGGTCAAACAGGCAAAAGTCAAAGTGACATGTGGCACCACTACAAGGGTGACACGTGGAATAGATGATTTGGCAAGATGACATGGCATGGCAGACACATGGGCACGTTCAGAGATGACACGTTTCAACTTCATTGGTGAATCATATTGTGACAAGTGGCAGTTTTATGTGGACCAGTTATATGTTGCCACGTGGCCTAATCATGGGCTGCCACATGGCACCCCATGGATGGAATGTGAAAAAGTTTATTCAAATCCCCAAGAGTTGAACTCATGACATCCATATAGCCGAAAGGCCCCACCCATAAACGCTAACCACTACACCATGCATTGATTCTTATTTGTAATTTGACTTAATCTATATTTAAGTTTAATAAAAGGTTTATTTGGGGGAGAAAAGGGCTAGGCCTTTGACCCAGCCCTTGGTTCCATAGTGCACCATACAACCATAGCCTCTGCCAGCCCTAGGGTCTTATCCATCCGCCATGCAATTAACCAAACAGCCTCCAAATATAGCAATTCCACCATTTTCGCTGCCAGTTTATAACCTCTGCCATTTTTAGCAAGCGTGCCAAAATTTAGTTATAAAACATGTGTTAAAATAGAGGTACATGGGATTTGACCCCAGAACCTCTGCCAAACTGAATGCCTTAATTTAGCCAATGTAACCAACTTGCCAACCATGTAATTATGGCGTAACCGCCTGAAATTTATATAAAAAGGGGTCTCGGCCCAAGTTCGGGACAACGTGTGCATTCGGAGCCACACACCAATGCACGGAGCACGAGAGTGGAGTGCACCTATATGACCTGGTACATCCTGTACGGAATCCATACAAACTATACGGATTTTGACATGCAAATCAAGGCAAGGGTGCCTCTTGGGTCCAGAAAGTGCCCGACTCGGATCAAGACATGGAGACAGTTATTTTTAGGTAAAATGAAGCCACGAACGCAGTGGTGATGTTAGTTTCTTGATCTGAGCAAAAATTCAGAAGCTTCATTCCAGAATGAGTCATTTATTGCAGATGCAATGGCACGGTAACCAAGGCAGAGGTGTATCTTGGGCCTGAAAGTGTCTGACTCTGATGGAGACGATTTGACAGTCATTTTTGGGTAATTCGGTGACACGAATTCACTGACGATGTCTGTTTTTGCAGCAGAGCTTCATATCAACAAGCTAAGTGTTGGAGAAGCCAATGTAAGCATGCTTTTCATTATGTTGTTTTGTCATTAATTGTTGCAGCATAACATGTGTGTTATAGGTCTGAAGGAGCAGAGAGAAGCTGCAGCAAGTCAGCAAGATCAGCTTATTCCTTCTATCTATTTGTTTATTATCTTCCTTCCACATCAAATAAATCAGTTATATGTGACAGATAAATTGTGGCACTTGCATGACAAGTGGTCAACGAAGCAGTTATGATTCTCGTGGGCTCCGAGATCTTTTGTATGGGCTGCATATTTATGTTTTGGATCTGAGCAACATATCTAAGGCTTTTGGTGGCTCTATGTTGATGGGGGTCATATTTTATTCTTCATATTTTTATGTATTGAGTATGTGGGAATGATGTCCATGTCAGAATCATGGATGCCTCATGAGTATGAGAACTTGTAAAGATGATACATTCCTGATCACATTTCGATCTCTTGTTGTCGTCACCAAAGAGGGACTTTGGCCTTACAACTTGTAAAGGAGAGACATCATTACATCGAGAAGAATAAAGCGGTCAAGCTTTGGAGCATGACCCGGAGAGGTAGCCCACTGCAAGGGTGAACTTCGTTATCAAGTGAAGTGTCTTATCCATTATGTGTATTATGTTCTTATGTTGTTTTTTCTATGAATTTATGCACATAGGATGTTAAACGCATGCATGACATATTGCACATAAGGAAGACTAAAGAGGTTTTCATTCACTTCAAATTCAAGCACATAAGACTTCAACTTTACCTTTTATTGCAAATCACTCAAGTAAAATGATATATTACTGACCCTTTTGAAGGAGTGACAGAACAACCAATTATTGGAAACTTATCGCTCCTGGGTTCAAATCAGAGACCCCGCAAGCCGTTGGATCAAGTGGACTTGCAAAGAGGTTAGTGACAAGGAAGAGATCTAAGCGTAGATCTGGAGGGCATTGTGAGTCATTGATCAAGCAACTCAAGCTTTTAGAATTTCAGAAACCAGGAGTAAAAGGGTCAACAGTGTGGGACTCTCGACCGGTGGAACCCTGAAAAGTTCTGAGCCGTCAGATCTTTGAAGGCCTAGGGTCGTTGATCTGTAGTGAGGAGCGATTTTGTGATTTCGGCGATCGGGTGGAGGAGTGACCAGATTTCGTGCAGGGCGAAGTCGCAAAACGTGAAATGCTGAAATAATCATAGTCGTCGGTCCAAGAGAGGCCTGAGCCGTAGATCTCGTGTCATCGGGATTTCAACATTAGTGACTTGGAGGGGTTAGGTGCCTTGTATCACAGGTTCTGATACTGCGAACCGTGACGTTATTTCATGGAAAAGCTTGTGGTCATGGGTGTGTGGTCATGTGAGTTGGGAAAATGGAGGATCTAACCTCCGTTAGCCCTCATCGAATTTTTGGGACTCAGAGGGATCTGTGTCAGGGGACTATTGCATCGTAAATCCTGAAACACCGAAATGTGATGCACCTTTTGGGGACGCACCTTTTGGGCTAAGCCCGTGGTCGCACCTGCGAACTCATGGAGTTTGGGCTTATGCCTAGTGGTGATTCACATGACAAACACAGACAAGGGCCTATGTACTTAGTGTCAAGGGTTCCAACTCGGAACCAAGAGAGAGCTATTTTGGCTCCTGAATCAAAGATCATCACCGGGAGTTCACGCAGCCCTTAGGAGGGATAGGGGGTCTACATCATCATAAATTCATTTCTACCCATTCAGGGTGTCGTTCTAATGGTTATAATATTCCCAACGTCTATATTGCTTCTCCCTGGCAAAGTGCCATGTGACGTTGTTCTGATATCCTGGCAAAGTTCCAGTTTTGAAAATTTTCCCTCTGCGAAGTTCCCTCTGGAACCTTCTGTAATTTTTTGATCTTAGCTTTCTTCTTAGTTAGTTTTCTATCCTTATTTCCAATGAGATTCGTCTCGGTATTCCTCTTTCCATTATAATTCTTATCTCCTCTTGTCATAGTAACTTCGTGATGTTGAGACTCTTTCCTAGGATTCAAGGGAAATACTTCTTCTCTATCTAGGGTAGGTACTTCAATCTTATGTGAGTCCTCTTGTGGTCTTTCAATTTCGACATCCAAGTCTCTGGTGTTAAATAGCTTCATTATGTTCTCATGTTCTTCAATCAAGTGTGTGATCCTCCTAGTCATGAAATCTTTCTACTGTTGCTTCTTCTACTCTAAGATTTATTCTTCTTTCCTTCTGCTTGATCCCTTTCAATCCAAGGTTTTCCAAGTAATATAGAAAATGGAGCATTGTTCTCAATAAATTTAACAACTTCAAATTATTCCTCTGTCGAAGTTCCATGGGCACTCATAGATATCTGGGTGAGATTTCCACATAGGTTTATCAATTTTCCTCTAAATAATCATATTCCCCTCAATGAAGGAATCATAGCAAGCTTTCCTAAAGTTTCCCAAGTCCTTTCTTTCATAATATTCACATGTGTTTATTCATCCAGAACACAATCAATGTCGAAGTCCCATATTCTTGTTTGTATGCACTCTTTTTCCTCGAATATCTCTGATAAGTTGATATGTCGGTGGTCATTCAGGGTTTCTTTTATTTGCAGCAATACAGTCTCTGATTCTTTCTGGGGTTCTGTCATGGTCTTAGTTGCTTGACCTTCCTCGTGGTCTTCTTGTCTTAGATTCATTTTTTCAAGCTTAGAAAACATTCTAGGGAAATCTAAAACTTCATGGTCCATAGCTTTACAACAAAGGCAACTAGGTCTTCTCTCATGACATTCCTTAGCCAGATGTCTCGGTCGTATGTAACTGTAACAAAGGGTTAATCCTTGTTTTGTTTTAAATGATCCCCAGCCTTTCCTATATTGCGCACTAGGATCATAGTAGCTAACCTACAAAAAAGTATTTCTAGGATCCTGCATCCATTGGTTATTCCAAACATTCTTTCTATGCATAGGAATTAAATATCTTTCTCTATTCTTATCAGATATACTCATATCAAATATTCTTTCATCTAGTTGTGCCCTACTTTTCAAGCTAGGACAAAATTTATCAAATATACCTAGATCCATACTTTTGAAACAAAAATTTCCACTTATCTTACCTTTAACAAAGCACAGAGCTTACAGATCTTACCTCTTTTCTTCAGATCGAACTTATTTTCTTAGCACAGAGATTCACAGGTTAAGTAGAATGTTGTGCACTAAGGCAATAGATCTACACATGGAGATTTCATAGTTTCAGGTCAGATCTTCACACAAAACTCATCTTTCCTTAGTTCCTAGCAATCACAGTTTCAAGTCAGATACTCGCACAAAGATCCTTTTTTCCTCAGATCCCAGGAATCACAGTTTCAAGTTAGATCTTCGCACAAAGCTCCTTTTTTCCTCAGTTCCCAAAAATCAAATTTTCAATTCCCCGAAATGGAACCATTTGTTGGCACAGGGGAAAACTTGGGGTTCAACGCTACAACAGCGCACCAAAAAAACCCTAACTATTGGCCCTTTCAGAAACACCTGCGAAGAAGATGAAGTCTCACCCAAGGTAGAGGCAGAGGTGGTTGCAGGACACAAGTGTCTGCAACCTTAGTTGGGACACAAATATATGATTGTAACACCTTAACAGAGCACTTAGTAGTTATAGTTCATCAATATGTAAACCAGTATCTACTTCACATATAAAACCCTAATTACAGAGCATCGCAGTATTCAACCAGATCTACTATATTCAAGCACTAAGCACATCCACATAGGCCAGATCTAGCATTTATCAATAGATATATCTATCATTCATCTATATCAAATCACTAAGCAAGTAAACACATCAATACATTGCACAAATCATAGCAACACAGCATGTACGTGGTTCACCCCCACCCTAGGGCTACACCCACCAACTCTTTGTCTTCTTTAATAGCTTCTTTCAATATTATTACATGCACAAAGCCTCAAGATCAACTTTGCGGAGGACAGGAGATCTACGCACTCTCTTCTAGACCCTCCTTCCCCAAGCTAGGTTACAACACAAAGCCTACATATATTCTTTTACAGTCACTTGCACTCAGCTCTGCAAGTCTCACACAGTATGCATGAAGCACTTACAAATTCTTTGATCACATAGATCGATCTCTAACACTTATCACCACTTACTTACAATCCTTCGATCACATAGATCAAACATACGTCTTACATCGCCTATATTTATATTTATATATTACAAAATCAGGCCTAAACATGGGTAAACCCATGGGATGACATTCCCATACCCGTTACATAAGCCCAAAACCCAAAAATACCTAAAAAGGGGCTGAGATCCCACGATATCCGCTTCATCTTGTGCTCCGCCTTCGATAGCATGTCGAAGTCCCAAAAATAGGTCAAACATGACCAAGAATCCTCAAAACTTGGTCAAGGGCCAACAACTGAATTTAGGATTGAATCAGAGAGAGGATCAGAGAGAATCAGAGAAACTCAGACTAGGTACAAGGTGTGCACAGCGTCAAGAAGCCAACAAGATTTGAAGAACCAAAGTTGAAGAACACCAGGTGGGTGAGAAGCATTTTCTTTTCAAGAAAATACTTCGAATTGAGTTATTCGAAATCCTGAGACGCAAGGTGTGCATAGGAGATAAAATCCTCCTAAGGATAGAATCTCAAAAGGGATAACACTTTGTCACAAGTGTGGACGAGATCCAGAGATCAGACTCGCAGAAGGAGAGAAGAATTGATATCTTTGAACTCTGAGAAATCTTCTGAGACTAGCAGAAGACAGAAGCGTGGGAAGGAATAGCAAGAGTTGATCCTAGTCGTTGATTCAAGAGGGATCTGGAACGTTGATTGTCCAGGAGGAACTTCGGCATTTCGTGGATCGGGAGAATAGAAGAAATAGTCTTTCGACTCCCTAATACGCGAAATTGCGATTAAATCCAGACTGTTGGATAGGGAGACCTGAGGGTCGTCAATCCAGCGTGGTCATAGTTTCGTGGGTTTGGTCATCAGGAAATCGGAGGTGGAGACTTCCCCAAAGTCACAAAACGCGAACCTCTGAAAAGGGAGAATGGATCTAATTCGTCAGATCAAAGGATAGGTGAAAGGAACAAGTGTGGGAGAATATCAAGTCTCCTTCGTCTGATCTGGGAGATTGAACCAACAACCATTGGATCTCCAGGGAAGTGCACGAGAGAAGTCCAGAAACTTTCAGGACCATCCATCACCAGAGGATGCATGGCAGCAAATCTGGGGTGTTCGTGGAACCGGACACCTAACTATTTTCAAGGATAAGAGGAGCAAATTCTCAAAAGGCAAGTTCGCAAAATCGTCCAGACCATCCATCGAAAAAGGACACGTGGAGATCAGGCAGTATTTCTCTAACTCGTTGTGGAAGGAAGTCAAAGGGTGGAGTTTGTGAAATTCATGAAATGCGAAATCACGAAAAGAATCTAAGCCGTTGGATCGATTCAGGTTGTGGGTCATCGATCTGAAGCATTGGCATTTCGTCATTTCAAGTACTGGGGGTTCAACGGAGGGAACCATCCCAAAATATTGATTTGCAAAGTTCTGACTTCGCAAAAGAGGAACGTGGACCATGGGATCGCAATTCAGTGAGGAACGTTGATTTGACACAGGAGTATTTCGTAGTTTCAGGGATCAGAAGATCTGAGGCGAAGAGTCTTTCGACTTCATGAGTCACGAAATCTTGAAATGATTTGAGGGATGAGCCCCGGGTCATAGCAAACGGTTGCATGGACGGAGGCCAAGGGAGGAGCTAGCAGTCGTTAAGCTCTTTTCATCATTCAAGAGTTGGAGAGTCAAAGTTGGCTCACTCGCAAAGTCTCAACATGCGAAATCGCAACATGCCTTTGTGAATAGGTGTGCGGTTACGACCTGTGGTCATGTGGAGTTGAAGCTCACGTCTGGTACTTTTATGTATAGGTTTAGTTTTGCATTATGACCTATGGATATGATCAATAGAGGTTCCAGTAGGGACTAGATAATTGTTCCAATTCAAGGAGGGAGAACGATCCAGTGATCGGGAGGTCGCAGAACCCCAAAGGGGAGGGGGGTTGCATCACAATCGATTACAATGGGACTCTTGAGAAGAGATGTAGCCAATCTGAGAATTCCCTCACCAGGATGACTCAAGTCCTAACTTTTATCGGCTAAGGATTGAATGTAGATGCAACTGTTCATCTGTAAAAAGTGTGATGTTTGTCAGAGTCATGTATATCAATTTGGGAAAGTGTATTTGTGTGTAAATATCTTCTTAGTATTGTTTCTCTTTTTCTAAGCACCTTCTATGCCTAAAATAGAGATTGGAGACAATGGAAAGGGAATGTCGAAATAAAACCATCCTTTTTCTCTACCAATCTGATGGTGGAAACATCTTCTCCCTGTTATGTTCAAGGCTTAAATGAGGAAATGACTCAAGGAATTCTCGAAATCGACGCAAGTCCATGTGGAATTACCCTCCTCATCAATCCCATGGAAACTTCTATGTATTTTGAGAAGACTCTTCACATCACTACAGTTCATGTATGCTTGGAAAAGTGGTTTGACAGGGACTATACTAGCAGAAATCAGTTTTCTAGGTAGATTGAAACATTTCCTCTTGTTCATCAATGGTCTGAGTGGAAGCATTCCAACATCTTTAGGCAACTGCACTTGGATCCTTGTTCGCCCAGATATTAGAAGGAGCCTATAGTGCAGTTCATGGATGTAGATGGTGGAAAATAGGAAAAACTATCTTGATTAGTAGGGTTTCTATTACAGAGAATGTTCAAGAAAGAAGCGATACGGAAGAAATAATTTCAATTTCAATGTCTTTGCATAGGGAAGCGAAATGGAAGAAATAACTTCAGTGTCTTTGCATTTGTTTATTAACCCAACTAAGGATGGGAAGTATTTGAACCCTGCATCAATTGACATCCATTGGCGAATGTTTTTGAGGAAATTTGCAAGGTATTATTCCCACAATTTTTCCCTCTGTTAAATGTAGTTTCTTGGAAAATTATGGATGGCTTTTGTAGCAAGTAGCAAACCCTAATTTCCAAATAGTCCAAAAATTGTAAACGGGTTTAGATTTATGATAATTTTACATTATAATGAGATTAGATTGATTTTTAATTTTAATTATTTATGATTGTGCATCATTGGCTAGAGGTGGTCAATGAAACTAGAAAAATGGTAAACAAATAGAGTATGCAGTGGAAGTGCCCATTAATAGAGTATGAAACGAAAGTGCTCAATTTCATTCAAATGTAAAACATATTGAAAACTACTTTTTGAGAACGATAATCCTGCAATGGATTCTTCTTTTAATGGGTTCAATGCAGTTTTCATTGTTTACATGTGCAACAAAACAAGCCAAGGCCAAATTTCTTCAACATCCTAGCTCTCTACTGCAAGGGAACAATGCTTGTATAACTATCTTTGTTGTATGGGAAAAGTAGTTGTATAACTGAAACATGAGGTCGAGTCCATTTCCATTAAGCTACATCTCTAGTTTCATTCATATTTCTTATATCTCATTCAATTATTTTTCAATATATGTCTACATATAGAATAAAATGCTCTTCATGTTTTATTTGAATCGTTCTAGCCATGCAAATATACCAAGACCTTTATATTTGTTTTAAAGGATAAAAGTAATAGAAACAAATTTTAGATTTTAGAAATTATAGAAGATGGTATCTAAATGAGTCTAATTGTTTTTGTTTGATTTTATATGAAATTTGTAACCCATTAAGTCATGTCCATCTAGATATTCCCACTTTTATGGAAAAATAGATTTGTAACCCAAGTTCGTGAAAAAATTAACTTCTAGAATCTGCAAATTGAAAAATTCATAATGCGCCCATGAAAAAGATGTGAATCAATTAATAATTGGCTAAAATGGGGAGGAATTTTTCATATGAATGTAGTGTATATGGAAGGTTTTCTTATACGTGTTAAAAAAATGTGATTTTTGGTGAAGAGTTTTGTCTCTTACTCTGATTCCTCCAATACTTCCTTGTGTAGTCTAAAAATAACTACATCTATTCAATAGTAAAGCAATCAAGTAGAGAGATAGCTGTAGTGGAGAAAGCATGTTTCCCTCTTTCTTTTTTCTTTTTTTCCCCTTCCCTTCTCCTTGTCCAAAGGAACAGAGAGTTGGGTTGCAGACAAAGTTCCTCAATCTGAATAAAAGGAGAAGAGAGATGCCTTCCTTGTCCAATCAAGCCACCAATATGAATTTTCCCATTTTTTCTTGAGAAGCCACGATGGAGGACACTCTTAAATCAACTTCACCTCCAATTATTTGAACGAATGTTCCATTTGATTTATTTTATGTAAATTTGAAAGGTGTTTTTTTATGGCTCCAATGGAATCCCTTCGATGAGGTAAATATTTTCTCAGTGTTATTTATGGGTCAAAACTTATCAATGATATTTTTTTATATGGATTTTTGAGAAACAAGCCACATTTCTCAAGAGATAGTTAATTTTGTGAAGTTGATTGATTAATTTGAAAGATCTGCAGTACAGTTAGATTAAAGGAGAAGGTGCATTATCCAGGATCTTCCTATTGAATACAATATTTCAACGGGAGAATATAAATGATGCATTCTTCATTTTAGGATTGAAAAATAATTTATTGTTTATGAGCCAAATACCAAAATGAATTATGAATTATTGTTTCATTTTAGGATTGAAAAAGAATTTATTGTTTCGTAGGTTGAACATGGATCTCGAGGTGATATCGCTATATTTAACACTCTTATTATTAACAATAGAAAATATAGAGGTTGGTGTCTTTACTTCCTATACATTCTATCTTTCACAAATACAAGAATAAAATGTGGAAAACTAACATGTTCTAACTACAGGAAACTGGACAAAGGGGTTGTCTTGAAGGAAATTTGTGCAGGATTTCAGGAAACTACTGAGCCAACTGTGTGCTTGAGTGAAGGTCAATTTCTTTATGGATGGTTTAATTTTAGTTGCATAGCCATAGACCTTGAATTTTAAGGAATAAGGCATCTTAAATTGCATTATTAAATACATGGAAGTAACTATTTTTGTTTTCCCAATCCATATATGGAAACACACAACTGTTTTAAAAATAATGGTGGTTGCTGGCAACATAAGAAGGAAAATATAACTGCCTGCAAGGTATACTGGAAGTTGAACCAAAGGATATAATTGTGCCATGTTTTTGCTGGAGGGTTGCTTGATCCATTAAATTATATGTTTATGAATACGAACTGTTTGTCAATTCTTGTAGGATACTTTTCAAAATCCATCCCACTCTCAAGAGCTTAAGGAGACTAAATTATATAATGTTGGGCATGAGATGAAAGCATCTCAAGAAGATAAAATGTGTACAATAATGAGGTCCAAACCTCAATGCAACTAAACCCATATAGATTGAATATAAATATGGTTAAGGGAACCCATCAATAAAGGAAAGGTAATTCTAGATTTTTTCGACATTCTCTTTTCCCCGCTTTGGGGGTATGCTAGTTTAATTTACAAGCATTAAAAATATATATTTAATA
>ML792033.1:100402-119325 GCA_009831015.1 Picea engelmannii
ATAAAAAACTAATCTTCGGTTTGTTTTGAGTCCATAAATTCATTCTGATACCATTTGTAATGTCACCTAAAACATTTTTTTTATAAAAATATAATCTTCGAACAATTATATATATAATTATAGTTATTATTATCATTAGACTAATCCTTTTTTGTTCATTGATATATTGATACAATATTTGATTGTCATGATGAATCATGACAGGATAAGGGAAGAATCGAATAAGTTTCTTTCCATGAGTCAATCTTTCAATTATATTCATTATATACTCCATCGATCACCCTGGTAAATACATGGCCCGACTTCATATATTATTACCAAGCTTATATTCTTATTGTAAATTACAATGCATGTCTCTACTGTCATAACTAATTTCATAAATAATATTGCAACGTCTTGTTGAAGGTTATAAAGGACCTACTATCCCTTCTATTATACTTGGTATGTGCTTTCTTCTCTTCATACTCAATTCTTATTCCCTTCGAGTTGGATATATTACGTTTACTTGTAAACCGGTGTTTAACTAATGAAAATATTATTCATTCTAAGGAAAAAGTTAATACCCTTGTGAATTATCCATTTAGAAATATAAATATTCATTTAAAAGAAATTTGTTACAAATTATTTATATATATATATATATATATATATATATATATATATATATATATATATATATTTATTGAACTCCATAGATTAAGAATTAATTCTTATATGCATTGATGGATTACCTATGGCTCAGCCTTAGGTTACATCGCAATGACTCTATCTCTATCGAACTAGAGCTCACATGATACCTTTGCCATGAATTCATATTGTAGTTGTACATAATCCTATATTAGCTCACACATCCACAGTATCATAGACTTCGAGTTCAATCCTTTTCCAACTCAGAGTGTGTCACGTCACGCCAAGTTCGTTTGACACGTTGAATTTTCCATTACTCTCATTGATAGATTCCACCTAACACCATACTCATTCTCTTATACATTGGGGTTGTCTTTCTCCCTCTTAATTATATTATGGTATGGGAAAAATGCTAGAGATATCACTCCATTTACAGTGGTATGGTTTTGACTCTCGGTTGTATATGACTATGATAGAGCTCTTGTGGACTTCAACACCTAAGTATGAGGTAACGGATCTAACTTACATATTTTGTTATATTTGTTTGTTCGTTTATCAGTTCAATTCTTATTTGTTTTCACAACAATTCTCAACTAACGAATTAAAACTCATGAGTAAGTTTAACGTCCTCTATCCTTTGTACACAAATCCTTAGGGTCTCTTGTGGATGGATGGTTTCTACCTTATTTTAACTTCAAATAGGTCTATTTGTTTTTGTGGATGGTTTGTTTTTACAAAACTTCTCAACTAAGTATTCTACTAGCTCTTCTAAACTCGTGTGCTTAGATTGGAGAGGTCTCTTGTGGATGGTTTTGTTGATTTTGGATAGGAATTTCTGCAATTAGGGTTTTGTCTCATAGTTTCTTGGTGAAGTAAGTTAATTTTATGCAATTTTATTCTTATGTTATTAGTGTTTCATGGTAAAATTGTTATTTCATGCTCGACATCTTGTTTGGTGAAACCCTAAGAGAGGAACATAAGTGTTTATTCCTCTCATAAGGTAATATTTGTCCAAATTTTGTGAAAGAACCCTTGCTAGGGTTAGACTCTTGAATCCCTAAATTTCTACAACTTTAGGAGTTTATCCCTAGACTTTTTATTTTGACCTAGTTGAAGCTACAATAAGGGAGAAATGGTTTATAAGGTTCAAATGTTCTTACACCCTAGAAATCCTTCTCTTAAAGATTCAAACCCTAATGCCATAACGTGCTAGCACCTTAGAGTTTGGATCTTACTTCTTGGTTTCAAGTAGGGCCATCATCCAAGCCTAGTTGCATTTTTTTGATAAGACTCCATAACCCTTGAAGGAATTAGTCTCAAAGAATTATCATGGTAAATTGATCAACAAAATATTTCTCTCAACTCTCTTAAGCATTCTACTAACCTAACTAACACTAACATTGGAAAACTCATTGGATAATTTGTTTTTGTCACAAAATTTTGCAACAACCATCTGATAACACTCTTATTTGTTGAATACACTCTTGTAAAGGTGGGCTAACTGACTCGGGAATTGCATCTAATAATTGGATAATGTTTTAGTGGATGAGTGCTAAGTTTTGATGGTCAATTGTTGCATTTACAAGCATTAATTGTTGCTACTGTTGTGAATCATGTATCGTTGTCATATCATTGTTTATTGCTACAAATTTACAACAACCATTGCAACTTACATTGTCTAGTGTATTTAAGAGGTATTAATTGCATGTTTGAACTTGGAAATAATCATGTATGTGTTGTAAATTGTTCTTGTTCCAGGAAGGTACTCAAAAAAATTCATAATTATTTACTACCTTGTGTTATACCTTTCCTTAGATGATCAAGAGAGGGGGAAGTAGGATTGGCTACTATACTTGCTACTTTGATCCCTTGAGGTCATCAGGGAAGCCTCCCTTGTGGTGGACCTCTTCCATCACTAAAATGATGGAATTTCTTGGTGTCGTTGTCGGGGAGGATCAATTCATTCTCCTCAATGACATATTTTTGGTCAACTTTCTCCCAAAGCCCTTATCTTATAATTTTACTTGGCAACTCCATCGAGGTTAGTTCCCTCACCTTCCTTTGATGATCCAAAGGGGATCATTTGGAGACTCCATTGATGTATTCCTAGGTGTCATCCTATTCTCAATATTGTGATATTGTATACTCTCAAATGATGGAACTAAGACACCTTGAAATTTTCATGAAAGATATCCTTATATTGATTTTGAGAACATTCTCAGATACCCAAATGAGTTTGATAAGTTTTATATTGATGCAAGATGGTTGCAAGACTATCCAAAATTCAATGATTTTGGCATCATTCATATTGTAGAGTTCTTTATGTATTTATTGGAAACAAAACCACAACACAAGGACATACAAATAAAATTATTTATATATTGTTTTCCCTTGGAAGTGAGAAATTGGGTCAAGGTTTGTTGCAAACCAAAAGGAATATCTTATCTAATAGATCTCATTGACATATTTATTGAGTATTGGCGCCCATATTTTCATAAATATGAATATGTTCTTCAAGATCTCACAGTAGTCCTTGAGGACGAAGGGTTCACCATTGATATTATAGAATATGTCAGGAAGGTGTGACATGTTGGAATATTCACCAATACTGAGAGGGGGGGTGAATCGGTATTGAGTACTTTTTGCCACTTTTAATCACAATATGTAAGCATTTAAGATATCAACAATTTATCACTTATGATTGCAATCAAAATACCATAAACATATAACCACAAACACACAGTACACAAGAAATTTACATTAAACCCAAATGGGAGAAAACCACATAATGTTTTCTTATATATCAGAGGATTACATTCATAGGAATCTCAAACTTCCAAAATTATCTAGCACCAACCCCCTGATTTACAGGAACCAACCTGAAGGAAGCTAAAACTCTCTAAATTCTTCAGCACCAACTGGAAGGAGGCTCCAATCCCCAAGTTTACAGACTCTAACCTAAAGAAAGATACAACTCCCTTTCCTTTCCCCTTTCTTCCTCCCTTGAATATAAATGATAGACTCAACATGTCATTGTTATTTTCATTGATACTAATACATCACAATTTTCAAAGCTGATACAACCACATAAAATTATGCCAAGATATCCAATAATATCCTCCAAATAATGTGCTCAAAATCACCATGACATGAATCAAACTATGTGTGAAATACATGCCTCAAGCATGCATCAAGACCTTCAAGATATAACCCTCAAAAAATGCATAAAGACATACCTTTAATCATGAGGAACAATTTGGTGCATGGGATATCATATATTCATACCTTCTTCAATGTTATCACATATACATGATTCACCCATTGTCATCTTGCGAATACCCGCACTTTTCTCCACTACAACCTGCATATACCCTATACGTGATTCATCCACCTGCAACTTGGATATATATGCTCTTAACACTTCTGCAAACCGTGTATAACCTCATTAACCTGGTGCGATCGCCTCCATACACTTCAGTCTCCTCGGCCTACTTTCTCCTAGGCCATATTTTTTTTTCTAAGATCACTAATCCTCCTAGAACAAGTGCATACCCACTTATGTTATTTTCATTCCACAAACACATGCTTAGGTATAGAATGAGAGGTTATTGATGTGTATTTATACCATTTGTTAAGCCCTAGAAAAATCCCCATGTTATGTATAAAACCCCTTATTAATCCATAGATATTGAATTATTACATTTCTAGTAGGTAGACTAGAACCCTTCATTGCACTCTTTCATCATAATTGTAACCTTTTGTCTCATATATATGTGTGTGTGTGTGTGTGTGTGTGTGTGTGTGTCAAGGAGATCTAGTATTAGGATCATCTTAACTCAACTCATATTGTGTTCAGAAGTGGATATGTTGTTAAGGAGGGTTCCCCCTCAAAGTGGACTGTAATTTATTGATTTCTTATCATTTTTAAGTCGTTGGATCATAACATTTGGTTTCAGAGCTCATTGATCCTAGGGTTTTTCTTCTCCAAGAAAGACATCTTAGCATTTTCACTATAATTTTTTTCTGTGACAATTCAGACCATGAAAATTAGATGTTATTTAGAGAACATACCAAGGTCTATGTGTGTTGGCCCTCGACCAATTTTTGAGGAATACTTGGTCATAGTTGACCGTTTGATACATTGACTATCTGTCAAAGACAGAGCACATAGCGAAGCGGAGATCACAGGATCTTGCCACTTTTTGTGGAACCTTTTTGGGTTTTTGGGGAATATTGTAACAAGAAAGGGATGTCAGCCCTTGTTTAGGCCTTTTTCTATGTATAAATAGAGGTCTAGGCCATGTAAGAAATAGGCCCTGTCTAGTCGATGACTCAATGCATAAGTTGGATCTATGTGATCAGAAGTCTGTGTGACTGTAAGAGATCTGTGCATGTTGTACTATGTGCATGTTGTAATAAGTGTTGAGTGCCAGAGTGTGAGAAGGCTTAGTTCTTGGATCTACCCAGGGAAACAGGATCTAGCGAGCTACACGGATCTCTTGTCCTATGCTGGGTAGGATCTTGGAGGCTTAGTGTTGTAACTGCTTGACCAAGATAATATAAATAATACTTTGTGGACGTAGCCCTAGGGTGGGGGTGAACCATGGTAACTCTGTGTACTATGATGATATGTTTGTCTCTCACTTGCTAAGTGCTCTGATATGTTTAGATAGATCTATTGATGTTTTGTGCTTATGAGATATGAATGCATGCTAGATATGATATATAAGATGCTAAGTGCTTAATATATTGAGTATAACCTTATTATCATTACTAAGTGCTAGATCTGGGTAATTACTGTGGTGCTTTGTTCTTTCTGTGAAGTGTATTAATGAATGTATGTTTAGAAATAACTAATGCTAAGTGCGTTGTAAGCTAGATAATCACAGATCTATGTCCCAGCTAAGGTTGCAGACACCTGAGTCCTACAACCACCCTTTCCTCTACCTCGGGTGAGACTTCATCTGCTTCGTAGGTGTTGCCTAAAGGGTTGCTAGTTAGGTATTTGTTGGTGCGCTCTTGAGCATTGAACCCTGGGTCTACCCTTGTTCCAACAAATGGTTCCGATGATGGGACCTGGAACTGTGATTGCTGGGAATTGAAGAAGAATAAGATTTGTGCAAAATAATCTATATGCGTAGATCTGTTGCCCTAGTGCGCAGTATTCTATTTGACCTGTGAAGCTTTGTGACAAGAAAGAAAGGTCAGATATGAAGAAGAGAGGTCAGATCTGAAGAAAAAGAAGTCAGATCTACGAATTAAGAGGTCAGATCTACAAGAAAAAGGTAATATCTATAAGCTCTGTTCTTTGATAAAGGTAAGAATAGTTAAAAGTATTAGATATGGAAGATTTGTGCTCTGTAGAAGTAAGATAAGTGAAATTTTTTGTTTCTAAAGCATGGATCTAGGTATGTTTGATAGATTTTGTCTTAGCTTCAAAACTAGGGCATTAATAGAGGAAAGAAAGTTTGATATGAATAGATCTGATAAGTATAGTGATAGATATGTTATACCTATGCATAGAAAGAATTTTGGGACTAACCAATGGATGCAGGATCTTAGAAAGAATTTTTTGCAAGCTAACCGTTATGATCCTAGCACACAGTACATGAAAAGTTGGGGATCATTGAAGAGAAAGAGAGGATTAACTCTTTGTTACAATTATAGAAGGCCCAGACATATTGCTAAGGAATGCCTTGGGTGAAGACCCAGTTGTCTTTGTTGTAAGGCTATGGACCATGAAGTATTGGATTGCCCTAGAATGATTGCTAGGCTTGAAAAGATGAATATAGAGCAAGCAGGAGATCAAGAGACCAAGATTATAGAAGAAACCCAGAAAGAATCAGAAAAGATATTGCTACAGATGAGAGATACCTTGAATGACCAACGACATGTTAGGCTATCAGAGATCTTCAAGAAGAAAGAACAGTTCGAAGTGAGAATATGAGACTTCGACATTGACTGTGTTTTGGATGAAGAAACACAGGTGAACATTATGACAGAAGGAACCTGGAAAGCTATAGGAATACCTGACATGACCCCTTCATTAGGAGGAATAGGGTTATTCAGAGGAAAGCTGGTAAACCTATGTGGAAATCTCACTCAGATATCTATGAATGCTCATGGAGCTTCGACGGAAGAATATTTTGAGATTGTTAAGTTTGTAGAGGACAGCGCCCCGTTTACTATGTTACTTGGTAAACCTTGGATTGAGAAAGATCAAGACAGAAAACAGGAAGAAGAAAAGGACCTAGAACAACAGAGACAAGAGTTAAGAGACTTCCTGACTAGAAGGATCACAGAGTTGATTGAAGAATGGGAGAATAGATCAAGGGTTCTTGACCCCAAGAACTTGGATGACGAAGTTGACAGAACGCTAGAAGAACCATAGAGGACCGAAAAATATGTTGGACAAGTAATACCTGTGGATCGGGAGAAAGAATCTCAGCACTACGAAGTTACCATGCCAAGAGAAGAAAAGAATCGGATTGAAAAAAGGATGACTGAGACGAAGCTCACTGGGAAGAAGGCTAGAAAACTCATGAAGAAGAAAGCGAAGTTGGATAAATTATAGAACGTTCCAAAAGAAACCCCGTAGAAGGAAAATGTGAAGAATTTGAGCTTCGTCGGGATAGCAGAACAACAACATATGGCACTTCGCCATGTCGAAGTAATATAACCGTTAGAAGACGATATACCCGTTCTGTTGATGGCATGAACGGCTCAAAAGAAAGTTATGACCTGTTACCTGACTGTTAGACTACGCCATAACAGACAGATCAAGAGATAATGGACCCTCCTATCTGTTGCAAGCAGACCATTACAGCTTTACTTACTTACTCTGTCGCGCCATGCCCGGAAGACACTTTTTCCAGTTGAGAACTTGAGCTCATAGAATACCCGCATTGTGGAATAGTGACTACCCCACCTTTCTCTCTACTCAATTACGGTACCTTCATCCCATTGACAACCTGAGAAAGTGATCCTAAGATTACATGTCTGATGAGCTTAGCGCAACAGAAGAATCGGTGAGAGAAGTACTCGCTAGCTTAAGAACTGAAAGAGTTATGTCGAAAAGAGGAATGTCCACCAAAGTCCAAGCCTCGTCATCAAGAGGAGTAGTAGCTTCTCCATCCACTGTGAGCTGGACCATCCCGACAGACCGTCAAGAAATGCACTAAACATAGAGATGACATTGCGAATGGCAAACTGATCCCGAGCATCTTTCCCTCTTACATACCTCCTCTGAAAGGTGAAATCAACAGTGATAGTGTGCCTCGAGATTACGACTATCCTATGATCACTATGTACCTACCAAAGGGTGTGCGCGCAGTTCGCACTAAGTATACCAAGCTCACAGCATTGAATTTTTTCGACTTCAACCTTGGTGACCAGAAAGCCTACAGTATGCTTGCCCCGCACAAGTATCTGACAATGACAAAGGGAAATAATTCCAATATCATCCCTCAGCAATGGACGATGAACCTCGCACAATCCACCTTACTTAATGTAATGAAGATTCCACACTTTGGTAGGCACCAAGAGGTGAAATCTTGTGTAAAATTACTACTAGCGAGCTACCATGGAGGATATCTCTGGTTGAACCAGCGTATAACGATTGATCTGGCGTTGATCAATCAAATCACTGGGATGAGCATGCAGGGCCCTGACCCGCAAGACTATTACCCTGGAAAGACCATGGATCATGCTCTTTCATAGAATATTAAAGAGGCCTATGGAAATGTTGAAAAAGGCACGTGAGGTTACAAGGTAACCTCTATTGACAGTGGCACAGTGTGCCTCGCCTGTCATATGATCACAGGAAATTTAGTCCGCAAGAATAGACCGACGCAAGTATCTGGGTTTGTAGTTGATCTCATAGGAAAATGCGTAGAAGGATTCCAAATGAATTGGTCGAAGTACTTAGTGGATCAACTCGAATTGGATTATAGAGAAGTGCAAGACCAAGGATATGAGTTCCACTTCAGCTGGCTTCTCATCCTAATCACCTTCATAGCATGGGAGATGCCGGAGGATGTTGTTTTTCCTGAAAACCTACTATTTGAACCATTGGTTGTGAAGTTCAATACATTATGGTACACGACAGATATGAACAGGCAATGGCAGTAGAAAACCCTCTTTCACAGATACTACATCCATTTGAAGACCATGATACAAGCCACACCTCGCATTACTCCGAACACACTCCACAAATTCAGACCCTTAATGAAGTTTAGTGCGGACCACCACTTCATATACCTGACTCCATGCGTTGATGAGCATCAGGAACAGCTGCAGTCCTATTATAAATTGACAGGAGAAGACCTTGAAGAGATCACCAAGGAATGGTTGGCGAACGTCCTCATTGCATCAGATCCAATGGATATTTCAGATATCAGCAGCCCAGAAGATGTGCAAGACACACCTAGGCCCAGTAAGTCGCAGAAGACAAAGAAGACAAAGGAGACGAAGAAAACTGAAGAGGTTCAATATGTGGATAGCCGCTCTGTAAGGATAGCTTCTGTCACACCAGATGAAGAAGGTAACGACGAAGACCTAGAAGAATTTGAAAAGCAACCAAAAGATGAAGTCAAAGTTCTAAAGAAAAGAAAAGGGTCACCTTCGAAGTCTTCCATTAAGAAGAAATCAAAAGTGACCTTGACCAAGATGAAGACCACGCTCAACCCCAATGACTTCGGCTTTCTCCTTACAACTTTGAATGGATCCATAGAAGAAATTACATAAAAGTAGGAGGCCAAGCAATAGACGATGTACGACAGAATCAAAGCTGAGCTCCAAGGATTATAGCGAGCCCTCCAGTCTAACCGCGTAGTCTCCACTGCACCTATGCCAAAAGGAACACCCGAAGCAGAAAACGAGTCAGTTCAACTTCACAGGATTGCCGACCTAATCAAAGTACACCTTCTAAAAGCAAAAGAAGTAACATCTCAGGCCACCCAGGCCCTAAAGCATGCACACGAGGAAATCATAGAGCAGTGTCAAGCTACACAGCAAGAGAAGGAGGCCATCCAAGAGAAGTTTGATAAAGAATGCGCAAAGATCCAAAAGGAGAAGGAGAAAATTCTCATGAATCATATCAGGATCGAAGAAGCAGTCAACAGAGCATTTCGCTCTATGACTGGCTTAGAACAGAAGGTAGAAGAACCCATAGAATGCCAAGTAATGAAGCTTGTTGAAGTAATTCAGAAATTGCAACAAAGAGTAGTAGAACTAGAGCTCCAAGCTATACCGAGTACCCCACAAGAAGAATGTGACCAATGAGAAGTGAATGCCTGAAGTATAGTAGAAAGGATTAAGGCACTCACTGAAGAATGTAAGCAATTAAGTAGTAGAAGTGTGCAGATACATGAGAACCTATCTGAGAACCCTAAATTGCATAAATTGGAGTCACAGCTCCAGGAGGCGAAGTACCAAGCCGAGAAGTTACAGGTACAACTGAATGGCCTACCAACCATAGAGAAAATGAAGAGGTCCAACGAACAGCATGTTGTGCAGCAGCAGATTCATATGATCCAGAGAAAGGTCATGGAAGTGACGCAGCAACTTCAACCTTTGCAGGATAGGGCATGTCAACTATTCTTAGAGATTGAGAGCCAAGGGATAGACCTGGAACAATTCATGAACACAACAGAGCATTACTTAGAAGGACTAATTAGTAATGCACTCATTCAGGATTTTTTTGAGCAAGAAGTAGTAGTAAAGCAACAGGTCGAAGCAGCTCAAGCGAAGCTCGAGGCCTTCGAGGCAAAGTTACCCAGAGAAGAGTGACTCGGGATGAGTCATAGGTGAGTGTTGGGGGCCTATTGGCCTTCGACCAAGTTTTGAGGAATACTTGGTCATAGTTTACCGTTTGATACTTTGACTGCCTATCGAAGACGGAGCGCATAGTGAAGTGGAGATCACAGGATCTCGCCACTTTTTGTGGAACCTTTTTGGGTTTTTTGGGAATATTGTAACGGGAAAGGGATGTCGGCCCTTGTTTAGGCCTTTTTCTATGTATAAATAGAGATCTAGGCCATGTAAGAAACAGGCCATGTCTAGTCGATGTCTTAGTGCATAAGTTGGATCTATGTGATCATAAGTCTGTGTGACTATAAGAGCTTTGTGCGTGCTATACTCTGTGTGTGTTGTAATAAGTGTTGAGTGCTAGAGTGTGAGAAGGATTAGTGCTTGGATCTACTCAAGGAAAGATGATCTATAGAGTTGCACATATCTCTTGTCCTATGTGGGGTAGGATCTTGGAGGCTTAGTGATGTAATTGCTTGACCAAGATAATATAAAGAAGACTTTGTGGACATAGCCCCAGGGTGGGGGTGAACCATGGTAACTATGTCTATTGTGTTGATATGTTTGTCTCTCTCTTGCTAAGTGATCTGATATGTTTAGATATATCTATTGATGCTTTGTGCTTATGAGATATGAATTCATGCTAGATATGATACATAATATGCTAAGTGCTTAATCTATTGAGTATAACCTGATTATCATTGCTAAGTGCTAGATCTGGGTAATTACTATGGTTCTTTGTGATTTCTATGAAGTGTATTAATGAATGTATGTTTATAAATAACTGATGCTAAGTACGTTGTAAGCTAGATAATCACAGATCTATGTCCCATCTAAGGTTGCAGACACGTGAGTCCTGCAACCACCCCTGCCTCTACCTCAAGTGAGGCTTCATCTTCTTCGCAGGTGTTGCTGAAAGGTTCGGTAGTTAGGGATTTGTTGGTGTGCTCTTGAGCATTGAACCCTGGGTCTGCCCCTGTGCCAACAATGTGGTAAAAATTTCATCTTCTGGGTCATCATAATTTCGGTGATACTCCCTGTGGAAGAAAGGGTATATGACTAATCCTATTAGCTAATCTCAAACAGGTTTTTCGGGTAAAATTATCACATCTTATTTAGAGTGGCTCCAAATTTTTTGATACCAATTCAATTGGAGTGAGGACGGCCTGTAGTATTTCTGGTACAATTTTCAAAATCAAATATGAAATATTGTGCACGTGGCACAATGTACAAGTTTGATCTCCTAGAAAGGACAAAAATTAGCAAAGTGTGGGGAAGTTACCATAACTTCCACTTGGCACATCCAATATTAATTAGACCTATGGAATTGAAGAGAGAACATATTAGAGGACTATAGAATAAAATTTTAGACTCAGAAGGGCCGAAATTTTAGAGATACACTAGAAGGAAGGTCAACCAAGAGGATAGACTCCAAATTAAGGTTTTAAAAGGTACGTAACTTACAATTGGCACAACTTTTTTTCGAAAGATCTGTTTCTGGTGATTCAAAATTTGTAATAAATATAGAATAGAATATTATTATTAATATTCCATATGGGTCCCAAAAATATGAAAACACCTATTAAACCTCCAGAAGGCTCATCTATGACTCATGAATAAAATGAGGGCATATATAACAAGTTGTCCAAATTGGAGGAACAACATATCGAATTGAGTCATAGGTCTAATAATTGGGTAAACTCACAAAGACAAATTCAAGAAATGTAAAATAATATAGATGATATTAAAATTCGTATGGATGAAAATAAAGAATAAATACAAAAATCTATGAGTTCCATAATTCTTCAGGCTATATATGAGAGACTCCCTAAAGGAGATATGAAAATTCCATGAACCCATGAAAATAAAGGTAGTATTCATGTTGAACAATCTGTTGATAATAGAAATTTTCAAGTGGATATAACTCTAATAGTGGATTTAATTATGGTGGGGTTCCTAAATTAAACTTTCCCAAAATTGAATTAAATATTTTTTATGATATAGAGGTATTTACCTGGGTGAACCAAATAGAGAAATATTTTGAACTACATAATATTATGGATGATAGGAAAAGGATTCACATATAAACCTTGAACTTTGAGATAAAACCATATCAATGGTATCAATGGATAATGAAAAGGAAGCCCCCTTTATATCACTACACTTGGGGTTTATTTACAAGAGACTTAAAATCACAATATGGGAAAGTTTGGGAACATGACTACTTCAGTCAATTGACAAGAATCAAGCACTTGGGTGATATTGAAGATTATAATTCAGAATTCCAGGTATTGGCCACAAGAGTGTATAACATAAGTGAAGAAAAATTGTTGGAAGCTTACATGAGTGGATTAAAAGAAGACATTAGACATGAGATTTTATTAAGACAACCTACAAATATTGTGGAAGCTATGCAAAATGATTGTCATATTCATGCAAAAAATAAGGCTACACACAAGTCTATCATGGGAAGCAGAGATAATTTTGGGGGTCATAAGACAACCATACCTCAACCAACAAGGTTGACACCTTAACAAATTAATTAAATAAGAGAAAAAGGATTATGTTTCAACTATGACAGCATGTACAGTAAAGGGAATACATGCGGTGAGAAGAAATTATTCTACATAGACTGTGAAGAGGAAGAAGATAGAATACATAAACCAACAAGGTTGGCACCTCAACAAATGGATGAAATAATAGAAAAAGGACTATGTTTCAATTGTGACAGCAAGTACAGTAAGGGGCAAAAATGTGCTGAGAAGAAATTATTCTACATAGACTGTGAAGAGGAAGAAGATAAGGAATTGGAAACGTCACAAGACCCTGATCTAGAAGAGACTACTCCAACAATATTGTGACATGCATTGGTCGACATCGTTACTCCACAAACCCTCAATATACAAGAATACATCAAAAAGAAAAAGTTAACAGTATTGATTGATTCGAGTAGCACCCATAATTTCATTAATTACAAATTAGAAAAATATAGCAATTGTTTTGTATATATTGCACCATAGTTTCAAGTAATGATTTCAAATGAAGGTACCATAAATTGTTCAGGGAAATGCCATAGTATTAATCTCAACATGGGGGAGTATTTTCTAGATAATCCCATGATTTCCATCTAAATAGGAGATGTTGATGTTGTATTATGGGTCCAATGCTTGCAAACACTGGGAATAGTGGCCTTTGATTTTCAAAATATTTTCATGATATTTTCCTCAAATGGAAAGGAAATTGAGCTTAGAGGTATCCAAGGGAAACCCTCAAAAGTGATCATCTCTAATAGCATGGAAAAATTATTCAAAAAGGGACACCATGGTGTAATTGCACAATTATGCTCACTTGATTTTCAAGCATCTATAGCCCCTGCTCCATCAGATCTCCAAAAAATTATCAACAATCATTCCAAGGTATTTGGTGAAATGCCTAAGGGTATTCCTTGTGCTCGAGATCATGACCATGTTATTCATTTGCAACCAGGAAGTGTACCACCTAACATTAATACTTACATGTATCCATATGTACATAAGAGTGATATTGAGTGCATGATCCAGGAAATGTTAGAGGCTAGCATCATTCAACATATCCAAAGTTCTTTCTCTTCACCAATGATGTTGGTTACAAAAAAGGATAGTTCATGGCGTGTGTATCCATATTATAGAAAGATCAACAAAATCACCATCAAATATAAGTTTCTTATCCGTGTCATTGATTAATTATTATATGAATTACATGGAGAAAAATTCTTTACTAAGTTGGATCTTCGTTCGGGATATCATCAAATCATAATGAGGCAGGAAGACATTCCTAAAACAATTTTTAGAACACATGAAGGTCATTGTGAGTTTTTGGTTATGCCATTTGGATTGACTAATGCACCTTCAACATTTCAAATCTTGATGAATTATATTTTCAATCCCTTCCTTAGAAAATATGTGTTAGTATTTTTTGATGACATACTAATCTACAACAAATCTTGGGAAGAGCATGTACAATATGTTGATAGAGTATTACAACTATTGGAAGAGCAACAACTTTATGAAAATCCTTCGAAGTGTTCCATTAGGATTCAAGAAGTGTAATATTTGGGTCATATTGTACCTCATGAAGGTGTAAAACTGGAACCTAACAAAATTAGAGCTATGAGGGAATAGTCAATTCCCAAAAGCTTAAAGAAACTTAGAGGATTCTTAGAATTGATAGACTATTACCACAAGTTTGCCAAGAACTATGGTTAAATAGAAACACCTCTAACAACATTATTAAATATGGATGCATTTTTTTGGACCAAAGAAGCAACCAAATATTTTGAAAAAATTAAGGAGGCTATGTGTACATATCCCTTCTTGGCCACACTTGAATTTACAAAAACATTTATTGTGGAATGTGATGCCTCAAGCCATGGAATTGGTGCATTTTTAATGCAAGAAGGAAGGCACGTTGCCTTTGAAATCATAGAACTTAAAGGAAAAAACTTAGTCAAACCCATTTATAAAAAATAAATGTTGTCCATACTACATGAAGTTCAGAAATGGCACCCCTACCTAATAGGAAGACACTTCAAGGTAAAAACAGATCATGATAGTTTGAATTACTTCATGGAGCAATGATTATCTTCGGAAGAGAAACACAAATGGGTTACAAATATGTTGGGTTATGACTTTGAAATTATCTACAAAAAAGGAAAACATAATGTTCTGGAAGATGCCATTTCCAGGAAAGAAGAAGGAACATAAGGTTCATTATGTTTTATTTCTATCCTGCAATCTTATTGGGTGGAAGAAGCAAGGATAGAATGGAATCAATATAAAAAGGTATGCAAGATAATTCAACAACTACATGAATACCCCAGTTTAGTAGATAATTTTGTATGGAAGAATGATTTTCTATGGTATCAAGATCGCCTATACTTATGTAATAATTATCAACTCAAACATAAGATCCTTCTGGAATTGCACAATTCTCCATTAGGGGGACATTTAGGATTCTTGAAAACATACTAGAGGATCAAGAAGGAATTTTTTTGGGAAGGTATTAAAAATGATGTTCAAAATTTTTTGTCTGGATGTTTGGTCTACCAACATAATAAGGGAGAGACAATTAAGAGTTCGGGTCTCCTACAACCATTAGCTATACCAAGCCAATGTTGGGAAGAAGTTTCCATGGATCAATATGTATTAGTATAAAAACTGATACATCATCATCATCACAGCACAAGGTTGGCTCATCATAATACAAGAATGGCTTTACATCACAACTATCAAGCTGGAAGCTTAGTGCTTGTCTCATCTCATCGTCTTGATTTACATCATAGCACTCAATATGGAAGCAAGATACTCGTCCTGCTTTACATCACAACCATCAGGTTGGAAGAAGGATACTAGACTGGCTTTACGTCACAGCTATCCGGCCGGAAGCTCAGTGCTAGTCTCCTCATATCATCTTGTTTTACGTCTGACAACTCAGTCAGAAGAAAGGAACATCTCATCTTTCTTTACGTCTGACACTGGGTCAGAAGCAAGGAAGATCTCATCTTGTTTTATGTCTGACAACTCGGTTAGAAGCAAGGAACATCTCATCTTTCTTTACGTCTGACAACTCGATCAGAAGCAAGGAACATCTCATCTACTCCCCCTTTCGAGGAAGGTCCTTTCGGACTATGCCAAGCTTATCTTGGAAGTACTCAAACTTTACATGAGATAGAGGCTTGGTCAACACGTCAGCAACCTGTTCATCTGTGCTAATGTACTGGAGCTTCAAGGCTCCTCTCTGTACCATGTCGCGGATGTAATGATAGCGGATCTCTATGTGCTTCGACCTGTCATGGAATATAGGATTCTCTGTCATCTTTATACAGCTTTGGTTGTCACATAGAATCACAGTTGCTCTCATCTCCAAATCAAATAGGCCAGTCAGCAACTTTCGAAGCCATATAGCTTCACAGCTAGCATAACATGCAGCAATGTATTCTGCTTCCGTTGTGCTGAGAGCAATACTAGATTGCTTCCTACTCTGCCATGAGATCATAGCTGATCCCAAACTAAAACAACATCCTGAAGTGATTTTCCTATCAGAAACACTTCCTGCCCTGTCTGTATCAGTATATCCACTCAATTTGAAATCATGATCTCCATCATAGCTGAGACCATAATCTATTGTACCTGTGAGGTACCTCATCACATGTTTTGCAGCCACTAGGTGAACATGTCTGGGTTCTACCAGAAAATGACTCAAGGTGTTCACGGCAAAAAAAATGTCTGGTCTGGTGTTCGTCAAGTACATCAGCGATCCAATAATTTGTCTATACAGTGTGGCATCAATCAATTCTTACAACGTATCGACCAACAACTTCAACTTCGCTTCCATGGGTGTATTCATGGGCTTGCATTCCAGCATATTGAATCTCTTTAAGATTTCAACCATGTACTTCCCTTGGTTAAGGAAGATCCTCTCAGGACTCTTCCATACCTCAAGACCTAAGAAGTAATCCATTAGGCCGAGGTCTTTCATTTCAAATTTCGAGGCAGATCTCTTTTTACATTTAGCGATGAGATTTTATTCTCTAGTTAAGAATAAGTCATCCACATATAGCAGTAAGATTACTGGCTCATTATCCATTATTTTGAAGTAGATATTTGAGTCTGCTTTACTCTTGGTAAAGCCTAAGCTCGTCAAGAAATTGTCTATATGGCCATACCAAGCTCTAGGAGATTGCTTCAATCCGTATAAGGATTTCTTCAATCTCCAGACATGAGACCTCATGTCTTCAATCTCAAATCCTTGAGGTTGCTCTATATACACTTCCTCTTTGATGACACCATTTAGGAAAGTTGTCTTCATGTCCATCTAGTGCAGCTTCCACTTCATCTTAGCTGCAAGAGCTATGATGGTCCTAATTGAAGTGTATCTGGCCACAGGAGCGAATGTCTCTTCATAGTCAATGCCTTCCTTCTGGGAAAAGCCACGAACGACAAATCTTGCTTTATACTTCTCAATACTTCCATCAGCAGCATGTTTTATTTTAAAGATCCATCTGGAGGATACCATATCTTTATTCTTCGGTCTGAGAACTATTTCTCATACTTCGTTCTTCATTATGGATTGGTATTCCTCTGTCATGGCATCTACCCATTCTTTCCTTTGAATGGCTTCTTCAAAACAGGTAGGCTCCTCTTTTAGGAGGTCACACATCAAAGCCGTATAACTGGAGAATGGATTTGGTCTTTTCACCTGTCTCATGGTTCCTTGGGGAACACCGTACTTCTCTCCATCTTGAATAAGTTCTCTAGCCCAGGCTAGCTTTCTTTTATGGAGGATCGTCATCTGAGGAGGTTCTTGTACTTCTACTATATCATGGTCTTCTAGAAGTTTCTCATCAGGGGAAGTTACGACTTCACTCTCTGGTTCTGCAGCTTTGGAACCTCCCTCATTGTAGTATGGGGGATTACAGGTTCCTCTTCATATACCTCTTCAAGCTGGCATATGTTAGATTTCTTGAGCGCTGCATCTTCATCAAATTTCACATCCTTGTTGATCTCAATGTGATGTTGACCTAGTATATAGATCCTAAAGGCCTTGGAGACCTCACAGTATCCCACAAATATTCCCTTCTTTCCTGAAGGGTCTAGCTTGTTTCTCTTTTCTTTAGGTATATGAATAAACACTGGACAGCCAAATATTTTAAGATGGATTACCTCTGGCTTCTTTCTGGTGAACATCTCTTCCATTTTCTTGAGCCCAAGTGCACTATGGGATAGTCGGTTATGCATGTAAACATTTTCCATTGTTGCTTCTGCCCATAAGCACATAGGAAGATCTTGATCATGGATCATAGTCTTCACAGCTTCCAGTATTATTATGTTCTTCCGTTCAGCTACACCGTTTTGTTGGGGAATATAGGGAGTAGTGAGTTCCCTCTTGATTCCAACATATTTGAAGAAGTTCACAAACTCTTTTGAGGTATATTCTCCTCCATTATCTGACCTAAGTATCTTGATCTTTATTTCAGAAAGGTTCTCTATCAAGGCTTTGAATTCCTTGAACATACTGAACACTTCATCTTTAGTCTTCAAGAAATATATCCAGGTTTTACGAGAGTAATCATCAATGAATGATACATAGTATACATACCCACTAATGGAGGATGATGGCATTGGGCCACACACATCTGAATGAATGAGTTCTAGGACTCCTTATGTCTTGTTGTCCCACTTTGGAAAAGGGTTCTTGATATTCTTCCCTTGTTCACATCCATTGCATATGTCTTTATGATCACCTTTGAGTTCTGGTAAACCTGTAACCTCCTTGCATATGTATGGTAGTGCCTTGTAGTTGATGTGGGCTAGTCTTCTATGCCAAATTCCACATGAGTTTTCAATGGCATGGGTCATAGCAGCCTCTGAGTGACCCTTTAATTTATACAAGCCATTTTCTTCATTGCCAATGGCGATTGCTTGATTTAAGGTTTCTCCCTTAGCCCACAT